>PNEQ01049874.1:97987-115273 GCA_003012365.1 Medauroidea extradentata
TTTTTTTTTTTTTTTTTTTTTTTTTGTTAAAGAAGAAGCTATTTTGTAAATTGTGACAGGTCATCGAACGTTATTTTATTTCACATCAAACAATCAGTTCTTAAAAATATATCCCTCTAATCCCCAATATTATTTGGAAACTTGTGACCACTTTAATGGCATATGCGACATTCTTGTTGTAGTGCCTAAGATTGTGTGACGTTGGTTCACATAGTTTTTCTCGTTGTAGTGGGATTTTTCACTGTGCAGTTTCCCTGCCGGCAATCAAACCAAAAGAGGAAGAGTTGTCTGATCACAACATCACAGAGTACCCGCACACTTATTGCTTCCATCGTGTACGGAACTATCAATTTCCTCTCGAAAAATTGTTATACGGTGGATGTGTCTAAATTCTTTAATGTCAAGGCATAGACAAAATATTACAAAGTATCTCTCAGTTCCTGGAATCTCATTATCTTCATTGTTATTTCACGGAAACAACTAGCGAAAAAATATGATTGTCTGAACTTGATTGACTACAGTTGTCAGAACAGTTACACACCATAATAAGGATTTTAAAAATGGAATTAAGCAGTAAGATGAGCACTGTCAACTCAGGAACCGTAAATCAATATCACAAATCCATGCTTTATTAGAAAAGCTATAGGCCAACTACAAGCTATGATATCTATGTTAAAACTACTCATATTCGTGTAAGTTAATAAATTATGGGTGTGACGAATTATCGGCAATTTCCGTTTATGGAAACATTTTGTTTTACGATTAGGTGCGTATTATTGTACTCAATTGCTACCAGGAGTTATTTAGACTTATAACAACGTGAGAGATAATTGTTATAGCCTAATTGGTTCGAGATAACATTAGTACTTTTGAAAATCATCGAGTCAAGAATAATAATTAAAAAAACATTATTAGTTGTTCTTCCAGACGTTAGTTTTTTGCGTTCATTATCATCTACCGGCATTGGTTGTTATTTAGGTTGCTTTGTATATAATATAAAGTGGCAGAAAACTACAATTAATGTTAAAAGAGAAAAGTAACTAGGATTTCAAAAGTAAAGTACTCATGTTATCCCGAACCACATATTTCTAACTTTTGTGTAACTAAGTTAAGCAATGGTGATGTACGTCAGTACAAGATCAACCGTAAAATCCTCACTATTAATAACGTGAGTAAACAAAGATACGAAGGCCCTAACTTCACGGATTGTCTTCACGTGGGTATAGGCCAATGAATTCCACCCTGTCGCCACAACGTGAAATGTGCACGTCTCTTAGCGAATAGCTAGCTAACAAGACAGGCGATAAATACAAACCACTTGTGACTGAACTTGTTGAGACCGCGGTGGCCGAGTGGTCAGACCGCTCGACTCCCACCAAGGTGCCGGGTTCGATCCTCGGCGGGGACTCTCGCGTGTGGGACTCGTGGTGGATGATGTCTGTGTAGGGCTAGGAAAAATTCGCGAGTTCAATGGCCTGCACGTTAGAATCCAATGTCCTATGCATACTCAAGCCCCGTATATTCGTTCATTGTCTTCTGTCTGAATGAGTAGCAGGTAACGGGCAATTGGTAGGGCTTCGGTATACACAGGATAATGGAGTCTATCATGTTGGTCGTTGAACTCGCGAAATATTCCTAGACCTATGTCTCTGGTCGGCGGTTTTTTTTAGAGTATCTCCTTATTTTCGTAGCCCATCTCATTCCGGTGTCTCTCCATTGCAAGCAGTGGCGGCTCGTGGGTTGTTGCCAGGTGGAACTGCAGATAGTCGGAACTGTACACTCTTGACGAACGCGCCGTAGACCAATGAACATGAACTATTTGCCGGCTACTAGATCAGTTGTAACAACTCAGTAGTAAGGGGCACCTGCACATCAGCGTGTCAGTGGCTGTAGAGTCAACCAGCACACAACCCTGTACAGCTCTTGGCAACTGCAGCCCTACCTGGCAACAACCTACAAGCCGCCACTGATTGCAAGCAAATGCCTACGGACGCACAGTCTAAAATCTGCATGCAGTTCAGGGTGTGATATCCTGCGTCTCGGATACCATTTCTGTACGATATAATTTTCATTGAGCTGGTGTTATTCTCCCGAAGAGGCTGCAGGACGAGGTGACAGCTTTCACTGGACGGTATGTGAAAGAGTTGCCTGGAATTATTTAAGGCGGCCGTCTGGGTGAACACATTTTGCGCGTTCAAGGACTGGAAGTGTGGAAGAAGTAAGGGCGAGTCAGCACGCACATCGCGTCTTTCTCTAGTCTCTAGGCGCATGTCACAGAACTGAGTATAGTCTTCTCGCCGACAACTCGCCTCTATGAGATTTTCAGTAGTGACTGTATGGCGTCTTATTAAAGATACAGATGTAATGTACCCACCTATACCTTTTAAAAGATTCTGCGGAAAAATTTACCTACCAACAAACGACTGTAGAAACACCAAATTTCAGCTTTTTCAGCCGCTAGAAAATACACTGAAAGAAATACTTTGTAGGAAGTAGCAACCACAAAATAATGTTTTTTTTTGGTGGCCACAATATCTTAGTAGTGTTAACAAAATGTTTTTGTGGTGACCACAAAATTAATTTTGCAGGGTAAATACGTACAAAATATTTACCTCTCATAGTTTTTCCGTAGCGGCATGTTAAAATCTTAATTTGCAAGGTATGAGAACATAGGAAAAAAAAGCGACTTACTCCAATGAAATAATATACACTGAAAATAGATATAATTGGTAATGTGCTAAAAGTTTTGAAAACACACGAGGTCCTGTTATCTTTTTAAAAATTGCCATAAAAGAGGTTAACTGTTATCGTTTGCTAATTTTTTTTTTTAAATTGCACAAAGAAACCTCACTGTTCGTTCAGAATTTTTTTTACCATATGACCGGTAACATGTAATTTCTGTGTAAATTATTTAATTAGCGTACGTCACTTTGTTTCGTTATTCCTATGTTCTTGCACATTTTGACTTTGACGTATCAAAACCGGAAAACTATGAGAGGAAAAAAAATTTACAAGTGGAAAATGTAGCCACAAGTAACGTCTACGAAACGAATACTATGCCGTGCAAATATAAAATTATGAATTTTTGCCACGTGAACGCCCTTAAGGTGGGACATCAGTGGCCATGTTGGATAATTTTAATTTTAGCTGTTTTTATATTCTGAGAAGAAAAGTGTAAAATGTGAGATTGGAGCGTTAATTCGATTTATCTTGAGCTATAATACAAACACTGCAGTTGAACTTTTAACGGATATTCAGGCCGCAATAAGTCAACCAAAATTAAGAATATAAAACCATTTGTTTGACTGACTGCAGCTTAAACATACGTTAAAAGTTCAACTGCGATGTTTGTACTGTAGCACAAAATACATAGAATTAACTGTACAATATCAAAACGTACACTTTTCTTCTCAGAATTAAAAAAAAAATTCAACCAATTTAATAATCCAATATGGCGACTGATGTCCCACCTTAACGTGTAGTTCGTTCTTTAAAAAGCTATTCCTAAGCTGACATCACTGACATGAGAAACTCGCTTGACGGCCTGGGAAGACGGTCACCTTACCGTGAAGTGGGAAGGGGGGAGGGTTGGCGTCGCCTCGAGATGCCGATGCGGCGTATGTAATCGGCTCTGTTACTCGCTATTACGAAGATTGCTGCCGATCGGCCGCAGATGACGTTATAATCGCCTCCCTCCCTACCAGCTCGTGTATGTAGCCGCGCAACTCCGCCGGCTTGATCGAGATTTAAACATGGGGTTGGTCGCCTTGGCCGCCTCTCGAGAAAGTGGTCAGCTTCGACATTGGCCAGGGGCTAAGCGAGAAGGGGAGAGTACTCGAACTTACAGTTGATTGGCGTTACGATACTTGACATGGTAAGGCGCCATGACACGGCATGACGTCGAGAAACCTGCGGACCCTGAATTTTCACAAAAAAAAATTCCCGCACTAACACGTTTCAGTGCCTTACGTGCAAGTATGCAGCAGTGCTTCATGGTACGTGACATTTAGGGCCATGACCATTTCGCGAAAATAATTTTGTCCCAGTTTGTTTCAGTACCTTACGTGCACACACTGTAAAAAAACTTCCTCAAATGTTTAGGAAGTTATTTTCCCAGACGCAGTATGGGACAGTTACCATACTTCCGTCTTGTAAATATGCAAACTTTTACAAATGTTACAATACAAGTCTGGTAACTTCAGTGTACATTTGACTGTTTTATAATTAGGTTTAGGAGTGCTACCATGGATGTCTGGGAAACTATTCTACCATACCTTCTTTCTTAGCGCTCCTATACGCACGTCTGGTAAATTTACAAACTATTTTTAGAGTGCATTTGCATCTCTGCTTCATGGATATTGGCAGCGTGACTGCGCTAATCAGAACACGGTTACTGCTACACCACATCTCTGTGATTTTCGGGTGGTTCACTAAGACACGTGATTGTTAAAACATACAATCACTTACTATGAAGTAGAGCTGCAGATGTGCACAAAACATGCTGAAACAAACTGGGGCAACATTTTTTTTTTCGCGAAAAGTATATGGGTCTAGTGATTGGATGTTTTATCTCTAGAGCCATGATTTAATGGTGAAAAGTTTTTTGTAACGTTTTGTTTCAATGCGTTATATCGTCGTTGCCGGTGAAAAACCTCCTATGTGTCATCGGTTGTATTAAAAGAGACTTCGTAATAAAATTTGTGTGCGAATTGTACTTAAGTATACAGACTAATACAAGTGAATTATGTGTATGTAATTCTGTGATAGTTAATATCCCAAACAGTAACAATCATGTGCGATCTTTTTTTATTTACTTCCCTGAAAATTTTTCACATAGAGGGTTTTTCACCGGCAACGACGAAACGCACGTATAAAACTCTGCTACGTCGCCAGTGATTGGGTGATTTTACTCTCACTTGCCTTGGCAAATTACAGACGCACGGAGACACCACAATCTTATTCTGATTGGTGCAGGCAAATGAGAGACGTGTCTGAACAAAGACACGCTGCCAATAACCATGAAGCACAGCTGCCGATGTGCACAGGAGACACTGAAACAAAGTGGGGTAAAAGTATTTTCGCGACAAAACCGTGGCCCTATTTATCTCTCACAATAGTTGGGGTTCTATCCACCAGTCATAGGCGAAGCTACAGGGTGGTCCGGGTACGCACAGGACCACCCATTAGGTCTGACAGGTGTCAACACAAATCTTATTACCAACTCCTTTAGAAGTGGTTGAGAATTCCACAAACCTTCTTTTCACAAGCACATGAACAATGGGAACACTAAAGTATCTACAGGTAACCCTTGCAAACACGCATACACAGACGAACGCACAGAGAAAGGAAGGAATGGAAATATCTAAAGAATAAAACTGTACGCTGTTTTCTTCAGTTCATGGAATTTGCGCGTACTCACTACAGCACTAAGTTAGTTGGCTACTTACTTGTGCTATAGTTTTTAGATTTTGTACTTATGAAATTCATCACTCAAAAAATTATCTTCAAAAAATATTAATATTTCTATCAGTTTTATATTCAATGTCCAAATACCAAAATCTGCTTAAATAGCGCCATTTTCACCTTGAAATTCAAAAATTTTCCGAGGGAGAACCCCCGGAACCCCCGCCAAATTGGGTAGATCAGTGAAGGCTAGGACCACCCATTAGCTAATCTCTAACTTCGCCTATGCCACCAGTCGCAGACGTGCGGTGTCTCAGTGTAACTGTATTATAGTGACCGGAAAAATGTGTGAGTTCACTGACATGTAGGCTAGCCTCCAAGAATATACGTGTATTCAAGCAGACAACAGCTGGACATTAGCGGCTCGCTGATACAGTGGTATGGGGCACGTTAAGATATGTTGTTATTATAGGCTCAGAGACTTCCAGAGGATGTCAGCTAAGTCAAGGGCCAATTACGAAAATAACACTAACTTACAGTTGCTGGAAATCCAGCGTGTGCGTAAAAGAAATCACGAATTTTTCAGGTCCCTACTGTATTATGATTGACACATTCAAATACACAACGTCTCTGCACTAAAGCCCGCTTCTATTCGTAGAGACAAAAGTAATTCTCAGATTTACTGACCTGTATACTATCCTTCGAGTATATCTGTTTACTCAAACAGACGACAGCTTCCCATTGGCTGCATGTTGTGAACCTGCAATTATTTACTTCTTTATTATTGGTTCGACGCTCTCTAGGAAGTGTCAAGTAAGTGTCGGTCATATTGTGAAACTGACACTGAAAGAAAAGTATTGTTATAGTTATAGGTATCATACTTCTGTTAAAATAGGGACAACAGTCCGGTTTGTTTGTCGGTACTATCAGCGTTGTTCCTACAACAACCTGTTAAGTAGAAGTAACAATATGTTCAGTAAAAGAAAGATGCTCTTTTTTCTCACTATACAGAACAGATTGTTACAGGAACAATCAAGATAGTAATGACAACCTAACTGGACTGTTGTCATTATTTTAACAGACTCATGATACCTACAACAATACTATTCTTTCAGTGGACGCAAACTTATATTTAGTTGGATGAAATCCAGCTTGTGCCCTAAAAGAAACTATAATTTTTCAGGTTTTTAGTTTTAATATTAATCTGAGTACTTTTGAAACCCTAATTATTATAGTACTTTCAACCAAATTATGTTTTTGGCGACTTTTTTTAAACGTAGCATTGTAAGTATAATTTAAGCAGTGCATAGATTGCACAGTACTTCGACATTCACACCTTATTCCAAAATCAAATACATGTTTCAATTATTATTATTCTTGACAAGACGCTCTCCAAAAGTACTCACATTACCGCGACCAGCCTATACAAGTATACTTAATGCAGAAGTTTGTCAGTAAACATGTATACGCCAAAGATTTACACGATAAGTAGGGACAAGAAAAATTTCACGAATTCAATGACTTGCACTATGCATACTCAAGCCCCGTCTATTCGTTCATTGTCTGCTGTTCCACTGAGTAGCAGCTAACGGACAAATGGTTGGGGATTGAGTTTGCACAGGATATAGCAGGTCATTGAATTGCAAAATTTTCCTGCCCCTAACGATAACTCTCCAATCGTCATTTGGACTCTAAGAAATTCGTACCTTGAGAACCATGGACTTTATCAGTTTATAGGCACGAGTATTTAGTGAATTGAGTCTATAACGTCGAGCGTCAAGAAAATATAATTCACCGTCACTTCTATGATTAGACGACAGCTGTTTTGACACACCTTTGACTATGTCAGGCCAGGGAAAAATAAGGGAATAATTCGTGGGAGTAGCATGTGCTATGCTCTTGTACTACTGGAAGTCAATAGACTTCGGCGAATGCGTGTGTAGGACTGAGATATCCCTGCTCATACCAGACGCATACGCGAAATAATCGCGTCTCTATTTTATCTTTAACGCGGTTATATTCAACGTTTGTGTTCTCGGTTAGATAGTATCTTTACATATCTGCTGGAAAGTTTGTCACATTGTGATATAAATTTCATGGTCATAATTAGACACACTGACTTATTGCGATGTATTTCATTACCAGACCGGACTTTACACGCATGAACACATTAGAGAACCTGTCGTTAGGGACATGAAAATCAGTCTTTTGTTTTAAGCCATAGCTGGAATTACAACAAGTTCGTGTCACTTTCACAATCTGCTCTTAAATTATTTGACACTTCCTGGAAGACGTTGAGCCTATAATAAAGAAGCAACCAAATGCAAAAATGTGGCAATAGTAGAGATGATTGTTTATCGCGGGAAAACTTGACTATTTGTTGGGTTTCAACGTACTTTCAGCTTATGAAAAGATGACTGGCTTTCGCTTGTGCGTATAGCTGTTGCCCTACTTGACTGAGCCAGTAAGAACCCCGCTATTTTAATATTTGATGCTAATTATTTGTCTGCAGATAACTATGTCGTGTCAGACGTATAACACCCAATCATACATGTCACAAGAAACTACAGTGTTTTCAAGGGTATGTTGGCACAAAAATTTTTCGCGATATACCATCATTAGAGTCCCGGAAATTTCGAAGATTCAACTGAGGAGAGGTTAGATTTCTAAGTCATGTTTATGTTGGAAACTTTTTCGATTGGGTCATTGTTTATTAAACGTGACCTTGAGGACTCCGAACCAATGGCGAACATGCATAAAAACACTCATGGACTCCAGCGCTACATCGACAAATGTTCAAATGCTCACTCACTGGAGCAGCAACCAGTGTACCAGTAGCTGAGGACATAGTACACAGGACTGTGCAGTCCAGCCTGCTGGTCGCTGAACCCGAGAAATATCCGGGACTCTAACCATCATCTCTAGGCATCAGTGTGTCAACGACCAGATAGCGAGCATATGCTTCCTTGTAAATAGCACTGTACGCTTTATATTTCTCCGCTTCTTTAGCCCGATTTCCGTACGAATAATGTAGGCTTTCATCACCTACCTGTATGTGACTTGGTGTCCGTATGTGTGTCTGAGCGTATGTGTCCCTAAAACTATTGAATCTGTTCACCGGATAGTATCAAAATTCGCTCATATACAGCTTTTTTTTCACAAGTTCATAATTTAAATAATTGCGAAGGTTTGAACATTTTTTTGATTACACGAGATATCTAAACAAACTTTTCCCCCCAGAATTTCTGTATCTCGTTACACAAATAGTTTTCAGCAAAGTGACTTGACTATTATGTATTTTGTTAGTGCCGTGTTGATATTTTCACAGTGGTAGTCATTTGAACACTGAACACAAGAGATATATATCAAAAGAACTATTTTCTATAATTTCATCAAACTCGGTACACATATTGTTAACTGGCATGCCTTTTATTTTTTTTTTTTTGCTCATCTCTTATTTTTCCTATTATATAGCTGGCGGTCACTTGATTACCTCACGTGGTAACAAAGGAGCCATTATTTCTCATTTTCTTAAACTCTGAACACATAGATCATACCTACTTATTGCAGTAACTTTTATTTAAAGTTATTTTTATTCGTAAGTGACAGCCATTTGGAAAATTTTGACCACACGAAATATGAAAGAAACTTTTGTTTTTCAGAACTCCATGAAACTCGGTCCACGTGTAAGTTTATAATTTTTTGTAAAGAGGCTTGACTTTTATGTTTTCTTTCCACGCTGTGTTCATATTATCAAATTGGCGGCCTGTTGTACATGTCTTGATCAAATGAGATATCTACAGCAACCATTCCGATTTTCATCAAGCTCGGTGCACATATAGTACATGGTACATACAGAAATTTTAGTTTTATTTATCGCGTACCGTATTCAGTTATTAAAAATTGTATCCTTGAGATTTGTATTTGATCACATGAAAAATCATAGGAACAATGTTTAAAATTAATCAAACTCAGAACACATTTAGTTTTGACTTAAATTGTGTTTGTTCAAAGTGAGTTTAGTAACTATTGTAATTGCCTAAATTAAATGTTTCACTGTATGAATTCAAAACTCCGTAATACGCGTATTTCAACAAGAACTGAACGTAAAGTAAGCAAATCTCAAATTTTTATAGACCTACTTCTGTATTATCAAAACTTATTTGACAAGTCATTTTGGTTGGATGTCTACATTGTTCAAAGACAGCGTGAAAATAACATGTTACAACATGTTTCAAAATCTACGTGACTGTTAACGACTTCTGTTGCTAATTCACTTACGTTCAGGAAAGCAGATTAATTAGTTAAGTTTACTGAATCCTTTACATTTGCGAAAATATTTCTGCAACAACTTGTTTCAGTATCTTGCGTGAACCTCTGCAGTTTTACTGCATTGTGACTTGCTGTGTGTCGTTGTAAACAGACGTTCCTCACTTGACTGTACCAGTCAGAATAAGGTTACTCCAGTGCCACACGCCTGTGTTATTGAAGTATAACGTTAAGAGATGTTACAATTTTAATAAAGCCGTGAAGCAGAGCATTCACAAGAGGCACTGAAACAAACTGCACTGAAGGAACATACAAAATATGTTTTTTTTTTTTTTTTTTTTTTTTTTTTTTTTTTTTTTTTTTTTTTTTTTTTTTTTTTTTTTTTTTTTTTTTTTTTTTTTTTTTTTTTTTTTTTTTTTTTTTTTTTTTTTTTTTTTCGTGTGGTGCAGCAAATATCTTTCATCAGAAAATCTGCGTCCTTAGATGTGCTGGCAAATTCTTGTTCCTTTTGCGCCTGATTAACTCCATGAAGCACCGTTGGTACTGTACAGTAAAAAACGTAATTTTACAAGAAATAGTTTGTAAAATAAATGCACGACATTTCGTTTTAGTCTAATCACTACAGCCATACCGTCACAGGACATTAAAGTGATCCGAATTTTCCAAATACCTGTGGGTACTAGTTGGATACATTATTGTGAATAGTATGTTTGTTGTAAACCAAAATAATCTTCAACTGCCTGTCACGTTTTACAAAATGTTTTGTATATTTACAAAGAAATTTCTTGGAAACTGGTTACAAAAAAAACACTTCAATAAGTTGTTGTAAAATGTACACGAATTCAATTGTAAATGTACAATTATTATTTGTAAATATACAAAAATGTTCTTAAATATAGGGACATATTTGTATATTTACAAGCATTTCCTGTAAAGATTATAATATTTTTGTAAGCTCACATAGATATATTTTGTAAACTAGTTTCCAAAGTTTTTTTTTGTGAAATTATAATTACTTCTACTGTGTAGTTAACGAGGTTCATACCAACACCACAGAATACCTGAGACTACAGAAGCGAAAACTACCACATGTGAAGCCGATCATGTGAGGTGATCTCAAGTCATAGGATCCAGCAATATGCAGTATTGGCATAATATACGGCTGTAAACAATTTACCAAATGTAACTGCTGATAAGCCACTATAAAGAGATTCTTTCAATAGGGAACTGTCCAAATATATAATAGCCTATGAAACAGAGGGTCTGTGTCTAGGGCCGTGTATATTTAGTAGCGACTTGAAATTGTCACGTTATTATCTTGTGTAGCTGATACGTGCTTATTTGACGTTAAGTGTTTTCGGCCGACAGTTTGTGTTAAAACGCCTGAAGAACATTTTCAACCACCCATGGAAGGTCAACTGTAAAACACCCACCATCCTGTAAAGTGGTTATAAAAAACTTGAAGTCACGGAGCCAATAATAACATCCATAATGTTTTCTGGTCAATATAGGCGAGTCAATTCTACCCTGTCGCCAAAAAAAAATAACGCGAAATTTGCTCATCTCTTCAGTATCCACCGAGTACGATTAAATCAACGACGAGTTACAAACGGCTAACAAAAAAAAAAACTGTAAGAACTACATGGCTAAATGCAAATTCGTGTTGTTATTAGAACAAAACGATCATCGAACAGCAATAAGAGTATGCTTACTACAGATGTTACAGACACTATTTCATAGAATACCACACACATACTGCATACGTTGAGTGGATGATTTAACGCTCACGTGTATTGAGGTTCTATCTGCTAATCACAGGCGCGTAGTGTCGAAATAACCGTGTTCTGATAGGCACACTCAAATGACAGCCATCGCTTCACAAATACGAGCTGCCAAATAGTCATGAAGCAGGGATGCAGATGTGAACGTTAGGCACTAAAACAAACTGAGACATAATTCTTTTTGCGAAAGTTCATGGCTCTGTTGATGGCATATTGGTAAGGACACCCGAATTTCGCTAAAAAAAATTTAATAACTAGCTGTATGTCAAAAACCTTTGACTGACGTCCATATGCTTTACGATCAGAAACCCGGAAATTTCGCGGGTTCAACGGCCTGCAGGCAAGACTTCACAGTCCTGTGTACAACCTGTCCTCAGCTAACGTGTTCATTGGTTGTTGTTCCAGTTAGTGGCTCAATTAAACATATGACAAGGTAGCGTGGGAGTCTAAGAGTGATTTCATGCAGATTTCATATTGGCTCAAGATCCTAAGGACGAGTTTTATAACAGTGGCGAAGCGTGAAGTGTGCTAGGGTAAGCGGTGATTATCAGTAGGGCCCGGTAGTTTTCGCGAAAAGATTTTTGCCCCACTTTGTTTTAGTGTCTTACGTGCAAACCTGCAGCTCAACTTCATGATTATTGGCAGAGTGTTTTTGTGCAGAGTTATTATTCATTTTATTGTGCCAATCAGTACATGGGTAACTGTGACACAACACGCCTGTGATTTGCGGGTTTAACCTCCAGACGCTGGGTGTTACGGTATCGAATCACTGACCGCAAAGCAGAGATGCAGGTGTGCACGTAAGACAATGAAACAAAGTGTTGCAAAAATCTTTTCGCGAAAACTACCGGGCCCTAATTATCAGTGACTGTACAGAACTCTCGGTTGCCTGTGGAACCATTTGACTGGTAGGAGCAGGTACATTCCTCAGCCAGTAGTATGTAAGAGGCGAGGAACTAGTTGTCAGTAATACACCTAGGTCTCTGCAACACAAATGTCATCTGCTCAAAGTATATAGTCGCCTCTCATACTGCTTGCCTTGGAACACGTCCACGCTTCGCCACTGTTTTATAAATAGGGTTCCACTCACGGAAGTGACTGACATTTAGGCGTTTGAAATCGTACGTTTGCTCAAACGAATTCGGGAAATTTCCAGATTCCTATTTACAGGTCGTGGGTGTATCTGCCTGTGAGTTATATACGTAGGGCCACGATTTTGTCGCGAAAAGATTTTTGCCCCACTATGTTTCAGTGTCTCACGTGCACATCGGCAGCTTTGCTTCATGGTTATTGGCAGCGTGTCTTTGTTCAGACACGTTTCTCATTTGACTGCACCAATCAGAATAAGATTATTGTGACTCCTTACGTCTGTAATTTTACAAGGCAAGTGGGAGTAAAATTACCCAATTACGGGCGATGTAGCAGACCTGTAGACGTGCACATGACGCATCGAAACCAAATGTTTCAAAAATCTTTTCACCATAAAATCGTGGCTCTATATAGGCTATACGTCTTGTGTCGCAGTAATGTATTCATGAGTGGCGCTCTAAAATGACCAAGTTATATTTACAAAGGCACAGGACCAATCCTCCAAGGAGATCTGCCGAATAGCATGGGAGTTAGTGATAACTAGCTTGCGCTGAAATATTTACGTATTGGAATATCAGGATCAGTGAGACTACCCTTGCTAAAAATCAAATAGGCCTACTCGATAGCGCTCCTGTCACACCATGCTATTTTTCAAGTTGCTGACTGTTAAATACATAAATTTCCAAACTACCATTCGGAACATAACCTAAGTGGGTGCAATCTACATTGTATTTAACGCTACTTTCTAAACATTCAGCAAGGTGGTAAAAAAATAATTAATTAAAAATTCTGTGAATACATAAGAAAATCATGATTTTACTTTCGCACTGATGAAATAAACCAACCTATATAATTAAACAACAGCAACTTTCAAGAACAGATTAGTATGTGAATTGGCAAAAAAAAAAAATGCTTAAAAATATGAACGAATTCAATATTTCATTATAATAAATCAACAATTAAAATAAATATTTCAGAAGTCCTAATAAATAGGTTGGCAGGTTCGGTTCAATGACCCGCATACCTATTAGAATCCACGCTTCTGTTTACACTCAAGACCCAACATTTGTCCATTAACTGCTACAGCAGACAATGAACGAATATACGGGGCTTGAGTATGTGTAGGACTGTGGATTATAACATAAGTAATTGAAATCACGAAAATTTTCCTTCTCTACGCGGTAATTAATATTCGTACTTTCACAAGAAAAAGCTTGTTGACGAATTTCAAAACATTTATCAGTCTAGGCACTGCTAAGAGAATGCAGCAGGTCAATAAAGTAGTCTAAATTTTCGAAACATCTCAGGGAACTAGACGGATGCGTTCTTATGAGCCGTTTGTTCCATGAAAACAAAATAAGCTTCGAAGGCCTTTCATAGTTTACAAAAAGGTTTTGTACTTTTACGAAAAAATTTCTGGAAAATGGTTGCCAAAAATGTTTTGGGTCACTTCAATCAATTGTTGTGAAATGTACAAGAATTTATTTGTAAATATATGTACAAATTTCTAATATGTTTGTAAATATACAAAATGTATTTGTGTATTTCGAAGCACTTCCTGTACAGATTGCAATATTTTTGTAACATTATTGCCCTGATGCATCACATCGTTAGCATCAGTTTCGACCGATAAAACAATGAAGTCGACAAAAATGAGTTTCTTCCAGTAGCTAACGTAACGTACTTGTTAATTCTCTCACGAGTACAACGCGTATTAGTAGAATACAATCATTAGTTTCTAACTGCCTTGGGGATTAACGTCACCGTGTGTGTAACGTGCCTGAAGGACTATGGGGTCGCCACGGTATTCTAGTGCGTCGCCAGTCTAAGATGATAATGCACTGATAGAGCGCTCCTGACTGGCAGCAGTGTTTGCACATCGTTTGTGTCTTACACATGTCGTGTTATAGTAGTTATTGCTGACTCATTTGCTACCGAAAGGTACCAGTGTCAAGGTGAGCCAGACAATTATCAAGTGTTCTTAACGCCATAGTGACAAAATGGTCAACACTGCGACTCTATATCACTGAATACGGTAGCAGTACTAATGGTATCACTGTGTAACCTACCTGGATCTTACACCCGTGTATTTGATGACCGGAAGCAAGGGATAATTTCTGATAAAAAAAAGTCGTAATTATGAGTTCCTAGTTCACTTTTTATACGCCTACTGCAGGGTAACATCAATAGCTACGTTTCTCCATTGCGGTGTTTTGGAATTCCCGGTCGTGGAACAAAAATGGGCTAGGAAAATCAATAAATAAGACTTAGTTTTCACGGTAATTAGTTTTAAGCCTAAACGAGAGCATATATCAAAAATCTGTTTGGCAGTTTTGTTTAAATTGGTTTTTACTTCGTTGGCTAATTTTTCTATGCAATAAATACTATTGTTTGAGCTAACTATGTAATTATCAATATGTTTGGTCACTAAGTTATTAGTCAGAACCATAAAATTACTTGACTTGAAAAAATTTGCTATCACTGCTAACATCACTTTAAACAAACCTGCCGAACATATTTTTGATATCTGCTATCATTAAGCTTAAAAAAATAATAATCATCGCAAAGGCGAAAATGCACGTGCGTCAAGTTGCACTTCGCCTCTCACTTACAAGCCACTAAACCGGCGTAGGTTTTCATGTTGGCGACCGTGATGAACATAAATTTTAGAGGCTGTGTTACCACTTACATTGAAATTATTAACTTTCGTGTACCAAATAAAATTAAGGGTGTGAGGAAATACCGGCGATGTCTCTTTATAGAAACGTTACATTGTACGATTTACAGGTAGTCGGTGTTCATAATATTATTATCAGACCTACCCTCCCCCACCCTAACACAAATCCTGGCTAATCAGGTGTGTTCGTCTCAACGTACTGATTTGCGAATGAGTTTTTCGCCGTATTGTTTGTCCGTCTGACGCAATTCCCTTACTCATGCTGCATTTTTGCTTCTGCGCTTTATTACGTATTTTGTGGCCATGCGTACTTCCTTATGCAGCTATAGGCACCAGTGGCGAAGTTTGGATGCATTCTCAAAAACACTTTCTTTGCTACAACAAAATTTTGTTTAAATATAATCCACTGCAAAGCAACTTTGCTGCTAAGTTATTTAGCCTGCGGCAGAGAAATCTTTCTTTAGGGCAAAGAAAAATGTGGAAAATTTATAGGCCTATGTTGAGTCACATTTAATTTTAAAAAATGTTTCCAAATAATATAAGTCTCTTTGTAGCAAATATAGGTAATATATTTTTCAACACTGAGTTTGTGTTTAAAATACAACTATTTTCACGATAAATATTCAAAATCAGCTATACTGATATCAACACAATATTTGTCACCATTATTGTAAGTCTTAAACAAAAAAATGTTATTTGCGACAAAGAAACTTTTCAGTGGCTCGTATTTAAACAAACATTTTGTTGTGACAACGTAAGTGTGTTTTCTGTGTCGAGGGAAACGGCTGCTCAGCAGTCACTATACACAACACTTAAGTTTTCTGAGGAGTTGTTAGACTGGTATCTGCAGTTACGCCTATTCTCTTCAACTAGTAGCATGCAAGAAGCGAGGTACGAATTATACTATCTGAGTCATCGCAATTCGCGTTCACTGATTGTGTCTGTCAGACCGAAGTATAGTCGGAACACCACTTCCCTTGTAACGCCACAACTCTTCGCTACTGACTTCCACATCAGCTAAGTTTTATTATAACTTTTTTTTTTTTTTTTAGTTTTACAATAAAAATCTTTAGAAACCCAGTTGCCAAAGAGATTCCTTGTAAAACTGCGATGGTTGTCCTTGTAAATAATACAAAGTATAAGTTTGCAAAATTGCAAGGAATAGGCTTGTATTTGTTCTCGCAAGAAGGAAACATTAAAATTTTTAATGCCAATTTTGACATTTAACTTATTTATTAAATAACCTTTAAGTAAATAAATTTTAAATGAGATTATTGTGATAATAAAAAAAATCATGAGGCTAGGCCCACTTATATTCAAACAGCACATTCCCGCGTAAGTTCTACGCGTCTCATCCCTAGACCACCCTGACTTACTTGCCGTCATTTATTTGTATACACTTACTGTGCAGTTCACTGATACAACTTTATATAATTTTTAAGACTGCAATCAATATGAAAATTCACATTATTCCAGAAAAATAAGCATTCCAGATGACGTGATGTGCTTGGTATTACTATGTAATTTCCGACGAACCAATGGTTTTTGCAAACTACAAATGTTTGCTTTGTTTTACAAAGAAAATCCTTGTAATTTAATAAACAAACAATTTTATAAGGAACATTTACAAAAGTTTGTAAAACTACTAACAAATGGTTTGTCGTATTTACAAAAATTATTTACAGTGTTGTGACGATTAAAAAAAAAGCAATTGTGAAAGAATACCTACTCAGATAGTAACCAGCAGTACAATAATCACCGAAATTACGTAGTGTCATAACAAAAAATAATAGCCATGATAAAAACTTAACATTTTCCTTGGCGAAAAAGATTCACGCGAGCAGCGTATTTTTTTTTTAAATAGTTATAGATTGATAAATAATTATTGTGATATGTTAAAGTCACCCGAGGGCCATGCTATTACGTCCTGGATGCATACTTACTACTGGCCGCCAGTAGGCATGTGCTTGCCCCGAAGTATGACGCGGAGTGAGGCACTAAGTGCTCCGAAATGAAGAGGAGGGGGAAACGGAACGTCTCATAGAAAATTCGCCAACCAGCGGCATC
>PNEQ01049874.1:115373-150703 GCA_003012365.1 Medauroidea extradentata
AAAAAAAAAAAAAAAAAAGGAACCATTTGTAATGGCAAACGCAGCAAGAAAATATTATGAAAAAAAAAATATATGTAAACATGTAACTTAACATTTTTTTAAACTTCTCTCTTTTAGTGCTACATTATTTAAAGACAGTTTCAATTTTCAATTCCTTTATATAACCATTTGTAAAAATGTTACATAGTTCCGTATTCAAAAACATTTAAATAACTGTTGTTCGACGTAAAAGAATATCGAAAATGCTGGTAAGGCGTACAAATATAGAATGTAAGTAGCTAACAAATAGAAGTATATATGTCATGGTAACATACTCACAAGTTGGATCCAAATAACTATTAATTGATTAAATTTTAAATGAACTAAATCTTTAAATAGTACTTCCTTAGTTCATATTTATTTTCCTTTGATAACACCGACAACAAAATGCACTAGCACGTAGATGGAAATTGTGAATATTCGCCCTTTCAAATTATTTTAGTGGACGCATGATTTCATGTACCAAGAACTATGTGTCACAGTAACATTTTGTCCACTCATAGGAATCGTTTTATGCATGTTGGCATATTCTAAAAAAGTTATAAAACACTTCGTATTTACCACAATTATTTTGTAGTGAATATCAAATGTTTTTTGTACGCAAAACTTTTACAAGGTTGAATTGCTGTAAATTAATTCGCAGAGAGCAAAAGATGAAAAGTTATTGTATTTGTTAATATTTATTTTCAAATTAGAAAATGATCTTACCTTTCCCACTGTCATATTTTCGTAACAAATACTATTATTGAGTTTATTTCGTCGCAGTTCAAGTTCAAATTATTCAAACTATAAACTTTTCTAACCATAAGCTAAGTTGAGAAATTTTAAGTAGGCTATATCAACATATAGGCTATGTATCCTCAAAGTTTCCTGGTACGGGAATCAATCGGTTTACATGAGCGATTCATTAAAAATAAATGGTTGTGAATGTTAGTGCTTGACCTACTTGACCAATTAGAATTTTTGAGAGGGTTCCCTTTATGTGGTTACATTTCGTTTTAACTTATTTTTTTTTAAGGCTATATGTTGCCTCAGAAAGTTTCATATTGCTTAGTTCTACAGATGTAATTAACATAGCAAAAAAACTCTCTTGCTAATTGTTTTGGAATTCTGATGTTTTAATCAAGATCATTATTTTTAGTAAGAATATTTTCAAGATAAATTTGGGGTAAAGAAACACACATGTAAGTTTTAAGATAGGTTACGTTCACTAACTAGAAAATATTAGTTATTTAAAAGATTAAAAGGGGGTGGGGTTGATAGCCTTCGTAATAGAACATTAGTTATGTGAGGTTTATGAAAAGCTCGACAGAAAATATTTTTGATGTAATAAGAATTGTAACGTATTTATCCCCCAAGTACTCATTATGTCATTTTTCTTTATGGGTAGGGGCCGCGGTGGTCGAGGGGTCATCTCTCACCTCCCACCTAGGCAATCCGGGTTCGATCTCCAGCAAGGTCGGTCCCCAGAATCGTGCCGCACGGTGCCGCTAGTCGGCGAGTTTTCTCGTGGACCTCCCGTTTCTACCGCTCGGTCAATCCGGCACTGCCCCACATTCACACAATGTCACCCCTCACCAGAGCTAAAGACCTAAGTGTTGAGTGCTGACCAATATTTCTTAATTTCACTTTACAGGTCTGCAAGCAAGCGTTACGGTCGGATTCTGCAGCAGCGCACGTCAAGTTAGACTTGGAAAGCAAGTCTCATTTCCACGCCGGGATGAGTAGGAGCGAGAAAGATTGTAAAAATTAGACAATTCGTTCTGTTGATGAAGCTGCAATGCATCTGTTGATGTGCGAAAATAATGATACCACAAAACTTAAACAGTTGATACATTGTATTATGCCCATTTCAGATTGACAGGATACTGTCGGGCAGAACGTAAAAAAAAAAAAAAAAAAAAAAAAAAAAAAAAAAAAAAAAAAAAAAAAAAAAAAAAAAAAAAAAAAAAAAAAAAAAAAAAAAAAAAAAAAAAAAAAAAAAAAAAAAAAAAAAAAAAAAAAAAAAAAAAAAAAAAAAAAAAAAAAAAAAAAAAAAAAAAAAAAAAAAAAAACTTCTGTTTTATTCTAAATTATAAAATACTGAAGTTCTTTAGTTATCGAAAATTAAAATTTTTCTTTCGTTGAATTTTTAAAAGATAGTCTACCAAAGGAATATTCCTGAGTATAGTTAAATGATAGGCCAATGCATATAGGCCTATGTATGAATATACTGATTAAGACTAAGGATAAGTAAATGTATTATATTGGTGAGATATAAACCAATTAGTAGGGCCCGGTAGTTTTCGCGAAAATACTTTTGCCCCACTTTGTTTCAGTGTCTTACGTGCACACCTGCAGCCCAACTTCATGATTATTGACAGAGTGTTTTTGTGCAGTGTTGTTATTCATTTGACTGTGCCAATCAGTACATGGATAACTGTGACATAACACGTCTGTGATTTGCGGGTTTAACCGCTTTACGCTGGGTGTTAAGGCATCCAATCACTGACCACAAAGCATGCAGGTGCGCACGTAAGGCACTGAAACAAAGGCTGCAAAAATCTTTTTACGAAAACTACCGGGCCCTACCAATTAGTTTACTTTACCTTATTTTCCTATACTTTGTTGTATAGTGCACGAAAGCTGTTAATAATGTAGTAGCTAGTTTTATTCTAAGTATAGGCCTAATGGTTAGTAATCATAAATAATTTTATTAGATCAGAAATAGTTTTTATCAATAATTACAGTTGTAATAAATATCTTGGAACATGAAATATTCACTGTTTCTTTCGATCACTAGCTAGAATCCAGACAAATGTTGTAATTTCGTGTCACTTTAGTAATGGGCACTTTGCCGGTGACGTCAGAACAGACTGCATGCTGGGGGAATGAGCTGTTTTTTGCACAAACAACCTTGCGTTTGCCGCATGGCTTAATGCAATGGAATACTTGTTACTCGATTTATACTTAACAGATATTTGTTTAATGTGGTACAGTAGGACAAACAACATTTCTTAGAATACCTGCAATGTTTCATTGCCTCCGGGATTTTCAAGAAAATAAAGAAATAAATAATCGGATCGTAAACTCCGTTAATTCATATTCATGCCCGTCATTTTTTTATTCTGTCTGTATTTATTACTTGTTAATTAAAACAAGTTGTGCACATTTTTTTACGAATGGTTATATTTCGTAACATGGTATAATACAAATCGCCTATTTTCACAAGGTTATTTGTAGGTCTCGGTCTATTTTTAGGTTTGCATGTGAACAAGCTTATTAAAGTAGTCGTGCATATTTTTTTAAAGCTACAATGAATTTGAAAAAACTGTAGGCCAATTTATGACATTTTTAACAGTTATGGCATTATGTATCATGTATTTGTACAAGTCGGTGTACTCTCTAATTACGTATCCGTCTACCCAGATTCCTGCTGCAAGTCATTGGGCATGTGGACCTACCTATTATTTACGTTACAATTTTTAAGCAATTAAAAAATAATTAAAAACCTGAGATCACTTGTTTGCATGTACACTGGGTTTCGTACTTATCCCCCCCCCCCCGGTTGTTGAGGTTACTGTGAGACGAAATTTAGGTTTTACCACACAGAACTTATCTCGGAGTTTGGGGTAAAACTGAATATTAAAATGAAAATGGTAAGTGTAGTTTCTTAATACTATGCATGAATGGCTAGGTATTACAGTGTTTATGTACTATAATTGATTCAATTTAATGTTGTTACATGCATCCCTATTTTATAAGGGAAATTGGGATTCATTTGATAAAGGTAGGCCTAAGCATAAACTTTTTGTGTCCTATTTCTCGGCAATGTGAGTTTAACGGATTTTTTTTTCCACGACTATTAAAGAGAGCTATAGTTCAATGAAATGTGATGGTAGTCATCAAATGATCCAGTTGGACTTCTTTCTTTACTATTAACCACAGTCGTGCTCCAAGGGAATAATTATGTGCGTCACATTTCCTGCTTCGTTTTTCTGTTGCTTACGTATTGCAATTTAATTGCAGGACATTTGTGTTACGGCAGTTGTTAGTATGCCAATAAATTGTTACGGCATGAATAAATAACTTCTCAGTGTAATAAAGTAATGTAATATTTATATGAAAACTTACATTACGACGGGAGAAAATTCATTGTATTCATTTTAAGGCAGCGTTTCTAATAATTTTTGCGTTTATTGCCGTATAAAACAACAACCACCCTTAACGTGTTGGATTTAACTGCATCTTATTATAACTAATTTTTCTCATAGTAAATATGCAGCAAAATTATTCTTTCTTGTTAAAAGTAGCTAATGGGGTTCATTTAACTGCATTGTTGTAGGTATATTACTCAACATGATCAATTAAATTCGTACTACTTAAAAAACTTCTGTATAGCTGCCGTTTGTGAAAAAAAAAAAGTTACTTATCGACTCCGAGTGAGTGTGTTAGACGTGTTAATTAATGAATGGAAACAGTTCAAAGCATAGGCCTATATGTTTTCTGGCATTCTTTGTGCAAAAACAGCTGTTACTACCCACGATTTAGTGCGTAAATACTACTGGTCAACTCGTACATTGGCTTGTGACTTATTTGACATTTCCTAGAGGTCGCTGAACCAGTTTTAAGGAAGCAACGAAATGCTGGCAGCAAGCCACCAATAAACAGCTGTTGTCTTCGTGTTTATACAAATATTCTTTGAGTCTAGCCTACAAGTCAGTGAACATGCGAAATTTTCTTGTCTCTATAAATAACTCATTTTATTCGGCAGATATTCACACCCCTCACTTTCCACCCTATTTTTATCTTAAAAATAAATTAGTGAACTAATTTCCAAACGTCTATATTTATCTTTAAAATAACTAATTAATAACATTTTTAAATAATTTACTTTTTACGCATACATTTCCCCTTTATTTATCATAAAATATCTAATTTAATCATATTTTAAAAAATAATGAATGACTTCATTTACGTGTTTAAGAATGAATTTATATTTTGTAAGTATGTAAGTAAGAATGAAAATTAATTTATTCTGTCTTAAAATAGTAAGTTGCCTCATATGGAACTCAGATCAATCAATACAGTTTTTTGTAATGAGTACATTTAGCAGTTAGCGAACTGAGACTGAGACTACAGCATAGGCCTATGAATTGCCGTCACGTAACATCATACCAGTTAGGTTTTAATTTCCAATCTTCTGTTGAGATCGTCAGTGTGTTACGAGTACACAAAGCAATGAAAATAATCCTCTGTTTAAAATAGCGATGATATAAAAGGCAGAACAATATGGTCTTTAATCGCACACGCAACCATCGACGTAGATCGGTAATTACGAACCGTGCGTTTGCTGTGCAGTGGTAGCTGGTATCTGCGCTAATTACATTCGGAGATACATGGCAGTGATTAACTTTGCCCCTCTCCAGCCATTACCCGCACAGCTGGAGCCTGATGACAGCGTCTCTACAGCCAGACACTTCTTTTTAATGGCGGGATTTATGGTTTGTTTATATCTTGTCAACATGGCTGCTAGCTAGGGGAGGGCTGATTTATGGGCGGAGCGTGCGTTGCCTGAGAGAACCCTGACTTGCTGCCATCTCGCGGGAGTCTAGGGAAACCATCTGCTGCTAGTGAACTCTAGCGGCACATTTATACACTTTCTGTAGACGACGACGGTGACTTAACGAATAAAGAAATTTATTACTAACTGCGATTTTCATTAAACCTTCTTATGACTTATCTTACGCATCAAATGCTGAGAACAATTTTTAAAGCTAATAGCAAAAATAAGGTTTAAGTCTTTCAGATACAGAACAAGTAAATGTAACAGAGTTACACACACTTATAAATAAACCGTCAACCATATCAAAAATAAATAATATTTACAACTACAACATTACATGCAAGTTATTGTATGTTAACGCTATCGAGTTTTGGGAACTGTGCAGAATATTTCGCCAGGTAAATAATTAAGTTTCTTAATGAAGACAATTTACAGAAACAGGTAGCCTACTCATTTTTAATATGTTACGTCATTGAATGTTGTATATGATTTTTGAAGGACATTATTATGCAAAATGAATATTTCTTTCAATTTATGTTACTGAGAAATTAAAAAATATATATAAATATCGTATGAATATGATACTCGAAAGCATGGGTATTCACTTCGAACGCAGATTGTCTTAATGGTAGCTCGTAGGCAATCTGCTTACCTCGAAGAATGATGCCATATGATGGTGAAGCGCCGGAATGAGGGGTGCGGGGTAAATGGGAGATCCCCGAGAAAACCCGCAGGCAGGGACAGGTCTAGACTTTCCTTCGCCCGGGGCAAGAATTGTGATTTGCTCCACCCCCTCTTCCCCCCCTTTTTTTTCAACAGTCCAATCAACCCAATAGTAAAATCGTATCTTGCATACGTTGTTTTGCGCTCACGTAAATAAGAGTATAATATTTTAGTACAAATACATAAAACCTGTACTAACTAGCTACCATTAGCAGTGTTTTAAGGGGGAGTGTTGGACAATTTTTTGGTATTTTAATTTTTTGAGCCATAACATTTATTCAAACTGTATTATCAAAATTCTCTCTTCAACAAAGCATAGAGTATATTCTCGGTAAACTGACTGACATAAACAATATTGAAATCTTCCATTAATTTGTCGTGTAGAACTATTACAAGGGAATTATAGGTTAACTTTTAACAGTTTTCTTGCACAACGATTCTGCATGGCAATTAATGAAATATTTCATTATTGTTTATGTCAGTCAGTTTACCAAGGACATATCCTATGCTTTGTCGAAGAGAATATTTTGATAACACAATTAAAATAAATGTTATGGTTCAAAAAATTAAAATACAAGATAATTGTCTAACTTTCCCCCTTAAGAGTGCGTGGTAGATAAATAAACGCTGAAAACATCAATTAATTTCTACGCTTTATTCGAAGTCAATATGGATAAAAATATTCAATGACAATCCTAGATAATGGTAGGCCTATTTGCCAACTTTCATCAGTAAATATTTCTCCAGAATTACTAATTCGTTACGCGTGATTTCTTGCGCCGCAGTTAAATGAACGAGGTTCCGGCGTTAGAGATTGTGCCTCAGAAGTTCGTAACACGGGAAACAATTTTGTTTAAAACGTTAGCTAAAACTATTGTCTAGGATTGCTATTGTTTAATTTTCGCAAATTGGCTTCAAGAAACTTACAGTTATAGATTAATGCTTTTAGCGTTGGATTATGTACCACACCCTCTCAAGTGTACATTCTAATTATACATACTGTAGGCCTATTTATAACATATGATGTTCAAGGTTAATAAAAATACATAACTAGTAAAAGTCTAAATACTGATACATACTATTTCATTCGCAAGAAAAAATTTTCGGCACAATCAACCACCCCCCTCCCCTTCCCCTTTCCTCCTCCCCACCCCACCCCTACCTCCACAACCATAGATCCGCCATTGACGCAGGCTAGCGTCAGCGTCCGGCAGGATTTCCACACGCGAGTATCTGAGGATCGAACCAGGGTTCCTGGAAGGCGAGTGGTCTGCCCACAGAGGAATGACAATCTACGATTGTGCTTTGTTTGGATCGGTTAACTTGCACATTGATGCATTTCGGCCTATGTCGTTGATAAAGCTATTATAGACAGTTTCGGGATAAAGTGAGTACTCAATAAAGCCCTGCTGAAGTTCTACTTTCAGCCAGCTCGTATATCTTTCCGCGCGTAACGGCTACCGTCGGGAAACTTGTAACCTGTCTGGCCACGTCACTTGGTGGTTGCGCACGTAAGATAAATTGTGCAGTCAGTATGCACCCATATAGTTCGATAAAAAAAACTTAAGTTACTAATTATATAAAATACAATTTTGTTGATTTCGGTTGATTTTGTTTTGAGTATCGTTGTACTTAACTTAAATAGGAAAATACGCGGAATTATATTGCATAATGTCGCTACCAACCATACAAGCAGTAAGGCAAGTATAGTTTATGTTGAATTATATGCAGTAACGGTTACTGATATTTTTCAAATGTTAAAATTTTAGTGCTCACTTTATCCCGAACGACCTATACATTAGTTATAGTTGAAACCGAGCCAGTAAAATGACAACGAAGTAATTAATGTAGACATCTACGAGATGTAACAGTATAAGAAAGAACTAACTGGAGAGTATTCGATTATGTCACAGGCGCACTCTAAAAATTGTTTGTAAATTTGTCAAACGTGCGTATAGGAGCACTCAGAAAGTTAGTATGGTAGAATTATTTCCCAGTCATCCATGGCATTATTCCAAGCGTTTTTGGAAAACAGTCGACTGTATACTAAAGTTACCAGACTTGTATTGTAACAACTGTAAAAGTTTGCATGTTTACGTGGCGGAAATATGGTAACTGTACCATACTTAGTTTAGGTTAATTACTTTCTAAACATTTTAGGAAGTTTGATTTTACAATAATGTGTCCTTTCCGAAGGTAAAGTAAAGCGAATGAGTGTGAAAAACAACGGTATAAGTAAGTTTACACAACATATTACGTCATTGCTAGTTTTTACGAACTTTCATTACCAAAGTTTGCATAGGGGCCTACTAATTTTTCACATATACGCAGGCTACGCTTGGCCCTTTGGTGGGGGGGGGGGGAGGTGGAGGAGGGGGAAGAATGCTATTTTTGAATTATAAAAGGAAGCGAATATAACAAATCCGTCATGTTGATGTGTTGAAAATTATTTTAATATGTAGCCTGAATTTTTTTCAATTCTATGTATACATATACACATATATAGCCCTACATATTAGTTTTGCGTGGTTAGCTACTGAAAGAAATTTTATTTCCTTCGATAACAAGCCATAATTACATATATTTATTTTTTATTTAAAAAAAAGTGTTGTACATATTTAAAAAAAGCTTGAAACAAATTGAAAAAATCCATTTGACGATTTTAATATGTTTGTCCTCTTTTGGAATGACAGCGTAAATAGCGACCTGTCGCTTTAAGACTACGGGTCACTTTTTACCTACTTTTTTTAAGTATTATTTTTTTAATCTTGAAAGGGAGCAGATATCGAATAAAAGCTTCATATGTATGTAAAAAAATCATTTTTACTATATAGAACTAGCCTCAAAGTAAAATTATATATAGCGTATTTGTTTGATGCAAGATTGGCTACATTGAAAAAAAAAAAAAAAAAAAAAAAAAAAAAAAAAAAAAAAAAAAAAAAAAAAAAAAAAAAAAAAAAAAAAAAAAAAAAAAAAAAAAAAAAAAAAAAAAAAAAAAAAAAAAAAAACTTTTTCTACGAATGAATTGGGGCGGTTTTATGATATCTGCTCCTTGTGAGGATTTAAAAAACAGTATTCGCAAAAATTGCCTCAACAGAAACCAGTTGTCTTAAGGGTGCTGCCCGCCTCGGAGCCCTAGCGCTAGTAATGATAACTATATACACATAAAATTATATTTGGTGTAACTTACTATACCTGTCGAATGTGCATGCATGATGTGTTGAAAAATTATTTTAATACAGTATGTAGCCTGAATGTTTTCAAAACTATATGGATATATATAGACACACACACACTTTTGTTCATCTTGGTGGAGCACACATTGTTATGGGATATTTTATGGCGTTTATAAATACCCTGAAAGATATGAACAAATAAGTAGGTTCATTATTAAAAACACTCGGGAACCTCATCTCATACTTTTTCCTAATATGTTTTATTTCTGTTGTAATATTAATGTTTTATGAAAAAAAGTTTCTATTCGAAAACGATGTCGTTTAAGAAATGGCTGGGCACCGCCGAATATATTTTAGCAAGTAATTCACTATCCTTGTTTCCGTTATGTCTCCGAGATAGGCACCGCACGGAATAAAGTAAAGGATAGCTGCCATGGTTATGACAGAGACCAGGAAATTTCACGGGTTCCACGACCTGCTAGCTGAACTCTGCAGTCTTTTGGTACATGTTCATTGGCTGCTGCCACAGTGAGGGGCCAATTGTTAATTCTGGCACGGTAGCTCAAGAGCACGGTCTAACAGGAAGTCTTGGCACTGCCTATGCTCTCCAGCAAGATAAAGTGACTCCCTTCTTGTCGCCGAGCGCTAGTAGCCATTTAGTAGATGATTTGCCTTGTTAACATCTGGTGGTGTTACAATTTTTACAATTATTTATATAAAATTATGTTAATATGGTAAGCTGGCATTGTAGATATATGTTTCGTATCCATAAATGAATTGGCATGTGTGTGTGGAACTGTTTAAATAAGTCGTCTGACAAAAAATATTTCTGCTATTGTTTTAGTTAACATATTTGAACAAAATATGTTCTTTCCTGCCCTACAAAATTTTAGAACTGTTGCAATGTGTGTCTCCATCTAAAACATTGAAAAACTAAATTTCATAGTCATAAATGTGTTCCAACACAAAATTGCATATACATTATCTGGATTTTCCATGTTTTTCTTCTATAATACAAGCAATTCCGATAGTAACAACACAATTTAAGCTGTGAAATATTGCTGATACAAAGACATATCAAGACAAATCTTCCACTAAAAGACAACTAGCGCTGCGACAAAAAGGAGTCACGTTTTATTCCTCAGTGTCAAGACCTTACCTTCATAGACCGTGCTCAAGAGCCAATGATAGTTTCCATGCATAGTTGGTTTACGGTTCAGAGTTATCAAATACCCTATGGGTTTCATGAAAACTAACCCAAATCTCAAACTAAAGTAAGCTGTTTCAAGAATCTTCAAGTATGGGTCTTGTTCTTCATTGAGAGAAGAGTAAGCACAATGTACTGACGCGAAGTAAATTTTCATATGTTGTGTTGTTATGTTGTTATATTGTTATGTAGTATGTACATGATGTAAACGTCTAGAGACACACAAAATGTTATATGAACATTAGTCTGAAAACGCACCTTTTCTGCACAACAATTCACAGTATATGATATACCCACAAAAGGTAGACGTAAACAAATCATTGAAAATATATGTTCTGACTGGATTTCCGTGACAAAAGGCGTTCCACAGGGATGGATTCTCGGAACCTTTGTTGTTTTCACTACACATAAATACAACTACATCGTACTTGAAGTATTTACAAGGTTTCCAGTACGCAGATGACACTCAGTTACTACTATCATGTCGTGTTGATGAAATTGACGACAAAATCTCATAAATTAACATTGACTTACAAAGTACATCGAAGTGGTAAGTTATGAGCTCCTTAAATATTATTTTTAAACGATTCTTACAATGGTGGCAAGTTATAAACTAATTAGGTATTTTAGACATACGCCACTGCAGCAATTGATGTGTCACAGAAAATTGGAGAACACACACAAACAGACAAGTAAACAAACAACAAAAAGGACTTTGTCTGTAACTGGCAAACATACGTAAACATATTCAATGCAGCAAGGAATTCAGTCAATGAGTTGCAATAAACCAAACAAGTAAATAAATCAACACAAACGAGGACCCGCAGGCACGAAAAAAAAACCTGGGTGCTCGTTTGTGTATATTTATTTTCTTGTTTGGTTTATTCTAACTCACTTACTTGCTGAATCGCATATGTTTACGTATGTTTGCCGGTTGCAAACAAAGTCCTTTTGGTTGTTTACTTCTATGTTTGTCTGTGTGTACTCTCTGGTTCTCTGTGACACACAATTTGCTGCAGTGGCGTATGTCCAAAATAGTTATTTAGTTTGTAAGCTCCTTAAATCTCAACCCCCCAACAAAATTCTCATACATGATATTTGGAATAAATGCAGTGTTAAAGACAGTTAAGTGTGTCAATGAGTCAAACGGAGAAATAAAACCGGAAAAGAATTTATATAAAAATTTAGAAATTACATTCGACAAAAATGTAGGACCATATTGGAATCAACAAATATGAGCAAACATCCGGTCGGCCTACTTCTGTTTGATGCACATTTGCAGGCTTAAGAAAATTTTAACAACAGATACGAAATTATATTTGTGTGATGAGTTCGTACTATCAGTCTAACTACTGCGCACAATTGCTTGTTTATATCAGTAAAACCACAAAATACAAAATTGTATACAGGAGATACAGAACACATGTTTAAGATATTGTTTCAACCTCACAAAACGATATCTTGTAACGAAAATGACTCCTCACCTCTAAGTGGCCTAACACGGAGAACATAAGATCATATTATTTTATTACCCGATTTAAAAGAATAATAGATACCCACTACCAACATATTTATCGGAAAGGCTTATCAACTTTATCTCGGTGCACCGCCACAACACAAGAAATAAGTCTTTTCAACTGCCTCGACATTCTAAGTCCTTATACAAGCATTCATTCACTTATATAGCCAGAAAGGTTTGGAATTACCTACCGGGAGATTTGACAAATGTCACAATGCAATTTCAGGGAGAAACGTAAGCCTTTTTCTGCTGCAGAACCAGTTTAAATAAAGAATACTTATGAAAGCCCTCGCAAGGATAATTTTTTTTTTAAATATTATTTTTTTAAATATTTTTTTTAAAGTTAATTTGTAATATGCGTATTATAAATATGTTTGTATTGCCAATTTTCGTTTGTTTAAGTTATTTATTATGAGACGATCCCGTCTCTTGTTTTGAACCTTGCTATAGGTCATTCAGAATAAAGTGAGCACTAAAGATTTAACCTTTGAAAAAAAATCACTAGCCGTTACTGCATATTAGTCAACATTAACAATAGTTACATTATTGTTTGTATGGCTGGTAACAAATCATTGTATGTTGTTCCGTGTATTTTCTTATTTGAATACAGCATTAGTGAAATAACATAAGATGTAATCGACTTTGGTTAAATGGATGCATTATATTTCTTACCTTAGTTGAAGACGTTGACGAACTTTCTATGGGTTGGTGCGGTTTCACGCACGAACGAACATGAAATGTGATCCCTTAACTATGGCTAAACTGTGAAAATCGAACTAAATTGCATTTGCAATTTAACGGAAGTTTCTGCTGCTTCGGTGCACGTTCTACTAAACCGAGAGAAGCCAGCGCTGCTCCTTCCTACGTCAGCTGTGACGTCAGAGACGTAAGTTACGCCACAATCGGGTTTCGGTAGTCACATAGGCTGTCTCTCGCCGAGAAAATTCCGAAATTATGTTTTTATGCAGCTGGCAGAACTGTTTACCGTAGATAGCGCCACCGTAGTATAGAGGGCGGTTGTTACGCTCATATGAGGTAATGTTATATTTTATTGGACTGTGATATTTAAGGGTAGAAGTAAACTTTCTCCTATAAATAGGCGTCCTTGTGGTCTGACTGACACACTCAGATTCCTGGGGCGTCATTGATATCACTCATTATGAAAGTTAAGTATATGTTTGTTTCTAAATTACCTGTAGGCAGAGTACTATGTGATCCATATAGGGTGGAAGCATTTGAGTTTACTAAATTTTCTAAGATTGTAAAAGTATGTTTCTAGGAGTGCAAAATTATTATTATTGATGTAGTATTTAAGGCATCATTAATCGTATTTCGTGTTTTTTAAATATCTGGCATGCATTAACTTTGATAACAAAATTTTTTATGTAACTGATCTTAATATGTCAATATTGCTATCTGTTTTGTAATAGTGCTAAAGGTGGAATCTGCCATTATCTCTGTAGTAAATTGAATGTAATGCTTAGTAAAATAAATGTTATCTTGTTACTGAATTTAAAGCACTTAGGTGTTTTTTTAACCTTTTGTGGGTAGAACTGTTTTTAGATAGTTCATATAAACTTAGTTCATTTTTCCCTCTGTGATGCAACATTATATTCCGTTTAGGCCTTTTCCTGAGGTATATGTCGTCATTATAACCATCACCGCTATCCGTCGTGGTGTCCTGACTGAAAATAAGAGTTTTTCTCAGGTGTTTCCTTGGTACACCACCGGGTGGCGTTGCAATTATTTCATATTTCAAAATCTTGTTATGTTGACAGTTATTATTAGTGTAATTCATTGTTGGTGTTGTAGTATGCAATATTGATTATAAATATTAGTTCAATAATTTTGAGTTAATAGTTGTATAAAAATCACGTACCTATTGTAAACCATCCTGAGGCTGAATTTGGACGTTAAAAAGTAAATACACAAAAATAGTGCATAGCGTGTCGACTAGATCGCGTTTCTGTGAAAAATCATTGCAGATATTGTTGGCAACTAACTACATACCAGACCAGCTAGTACTTATGACTTCGATCGCGGGGTTTTCAATTTAATAACAAAAAGTTTTGAAAAATAATTAAACAAATTATGTCCGTTTTAGAAACATTTCAATAAGGAAAAAGTTTTCATTAAATTTTTTGGGTACCCCATTCTATCTCTGTACCCTATTTTGCGTCCACACTTCCCCAAAGTATGCTTTGATTTGAGTAGAAACCTTCGTGAGCGCAAGCACAACTCATAAATTTATTTTAATTAAATTTTTTTTTGGGTATCCGTTCTGCTTCTCTACACCGTCTTATCCCTCTGCTTCCCAAAAAAATTTTTGGCAGAAGCCTTTATTACCTGCCCACGCACAAATCACCAAAGTTTATTCTATTCACTAAATTTTTTGAGTATCCTGTTCTGTCCTTTTACCTCGTTTTTTCCTCCACCTCCCCCCCCCCCGCCGGGCCCGAAAAATTTTTTTTTGCAGAACTCTTCGTGGATGTACGCGCAACTCACCAAAATTTCATGACAATCGGACAACTGGTGTAGGATCGCACAGAAGGCGAATATACGAACATTCATTTTTATGGTATTTGGTATAGGCTAGCAGTCCTCTCGCGGCATTGCTCGCTTGTATTACTTGTAACAGCAAGTATTTATTTTAACTGAAGGACCTCTTCGTACGCCAGATTAGTAGCTCGGCCATCAAGTGTTAGGATAACCACGCTGCAGGTTGACCGTACTCTGCAGCTGGCTAAATATATACCTGTTCATGTGAAAAACCGTCGTTAGTCTATCCTTGCCACTCTCAACGACTGATCTGGGCTTTATCTGCAGTCGTACCAAAACATACCTTGAATATGAGAGAGTATTCGGACGGCGTAAGTTTTAGTATACGTGGTATGATGAATCATTTACTTCGAGCACAACCATTGATGACTGTGCCCTCAATACGTACCGTTAAAAGTTCATTAAAAATTAATAAAATATCTAGTCACTGGGCACGTATAGGTTGTAAACATTAGTAGCCTATAAGTATAATTTCAGAATTTTAACTCCCGTATAAATAATTTATCTATAGCCGTACTTGCTTTTACGGATCGTCTGCTTTGAAAGGTTTACAAATACTACTTTTCCCCATGGTAATCGAGTTTTTTTATCAGCGTCGAACTGATATAAATATTTTTTTTGTGTTTACGTAAGTATCATTCTGTAGCAAATAAAATCTCGATATCTCTACTGGTTAGGTTGATATCATGAGGTAACTGAAAACTAATTTTACGTCTTCTTAACCCTTTAGCGATCGAACTTCGCAAAATCTTACTATTACGTATTAAACATTTGTATTAGAAGATATAAAATTGAGGTGAAAATCACGACGATAACACATTCAGTCAAAGCTTAATCGACGATTCCTTAAAAAATCACATTTCACTCCTTCACAGCTCTAATAATTAGAATATAGAAATGTTCTTAAATCTGTGTAAGAACAATTCCATCATCATGAAACGAAAAGCAACTCTATATATCTCGACGGGTTCGATATAAATAATGGATTTATCTCAAAAAATAAAATATGCCATGTCTTTTACCCTCTTAGGATTCGAATTAAAAAAATATATCTTTATAGACAGTTAAGGCTGTTACCTGTGCGTCACATTCCAGGAGCCTCCCTTCCTGCGTTTCAAAGGCGTTGCCGCTAGTTAAGACTATTTTTTTTGACGAAACCATTTAACGTGCGTTATACATGTGTATCTACAAAAAGAACACACTTCAAACTACGTCGTTATAGTTGTACAAATTCAGCACGCTTATTAGAATTATCATTTTCGGACCCCACAAAATGGCCCAAAATTGGTTTTTCCAGACTGCCATATTCGGAAAAAATAACAACCGGACACGCAAAACACAACTATACAAACAAGCGTTCGACTTTGAACTATGCTGGCCTTGGTTCGATAGATATAGAAGAATAATCGAAAACACATTTCACGTCTTTTTTACGACGACAGCCCATTGGGATTGAGCTGCACAGACGATTCATAAAAACACATTTTCCTACTTTTTACTCCTAGGGAGCCGAATTTATAAAAATCCTAAAAATTATTTTGGGTAATTATATAAGCATAATTTTGATGTGAAAAGCAACTCTGTATTTCTAAGAGTTAGATAGATATCGACGATTAATCGAAAAACACACCTCAGGTATTCTCACCCCCATGAAGGTTGAATTTCGAAAAATCCTTATATAAGCTAATATGCGTTTTTATGATTCACCAATTGAAGTAAAAGTTACTACGATAGGCCGTCGGGTTCGAGCTATATAGAAAAAGGTTAGACAACACGTTTTCCTCCTTTCCACCCCCCTTAGAAGTTCAATTTCGAATAATTCCTTATTGTTTCTCTCCTAAGACCTAAGTGTAACCAATACAAAAAAAAATGTTTCTAGGTCCTGTGGTTAGGGCTGTAGTTTACGTCAGTCAGTGAACTTTTTTATACATAGAGATGAGTAGTATTTAATTGATTGGTAGGCATTGTCCGAGGTAGCGTTCTACAGCAAAATGATCTATGCACTATACGTCATGCGCTGTGAACTGCAGTGTTATATAAATTTAATTTGGCTGCCAGGGGAAATTATTCATTAGGCCTGTAATAATAGTGACACATTTATTACTTGCTATAGATTTTAAACATTATTTCACTAACGTATTTATACACTTTTAATGGCTGGGCAGTATGATGATGGTGTTAAAAAGAGCTCATGATCTGCAAAATAATCAATATGCCAAAAAAATGGCGTATGTGGTGTTTTTTTTTATGTTTATTGAATCATTTTAATCCCATCGATTGAAATTTTTTAAATGTAATTTTATCTTCTGGTAGGTTCGTCATCATGTTACTTGTCAGAATATACTTTTGCATTTGTATAAAATCTCGTCTTACTACGTAACGTGTAGGTCCATGTTGTAAAAGGAAATTATCAACTTCCCGTCAAAAAGCATAAGTTTGTTAATAGGTCAGAATTACGTTTTTTTAAACTTCATTTTACATTAATGAAACAGGATGATATATTTCTCCTGCCAAAAATGTTTCACATCACAATTGTTTTCAAGTGATCATACAGTTTAATGGATACGCAAGTGAAGTAATTTTACGTAGTCCGTTTATACTTGCGAAACCTTTATAACTGTACAGAAATTTCTCCATTGGAAAACAATTGCAATCTACGTAATTTAAGAACAAAGTTACTTAGATTTCCAAAAATTTTAATGTAACGCACATATATCTTAATACTAAATTGAATTAAATTGAATAATTACTATCTAAATCTTCGTGAGGGCAAGAGAAACTCACCAGTAGTTTTTATTAAATTTGTTTGGGTACTACGTTCTGCCTACGTACGCATAAAATAAATAAAAAATTATACGTATGTATATGTTATAGATTTGTATCAGCCTCCAATCGTCCAGTGCTTACTGGATTGGAGCTGTCAATATACTACAAATAATCTAGCAAGCCTAATTTAAATTTAATACACATTATTTATATACGTATACACACTCATAGACGTATTTAAAAACACACGTATAGCCTACTGACAGTGTTTCCATGTACAGATATCTTCACTCAGGGCACCTCTTATACGAATCATAGTGTGAATGTAAATAATGAATAAATTTTTTTCTATCCCAGTATACTAATACATTCAACCAGAACATATCCTCAAATACTGTTTAAGGAATGCATATGTACATTGGTCGGTTTTCTTTACATACAAAAATAACAGTAGGTTTTTCTTTCAATTAGATATTTTCACAATGTTGAACTAAATTTTTAATATTTACAGATTTATTTATTTACTTGGCAGTTTGGTCACACGCTTGGTACTTCAGTAGTGTGGACCATGTACAAATTGTGGGATTCAGTTGGGTATGTTACAATTTAATCCCAGGTAAGAGTACTTTTGAGTATACAGTACTGCGTGGAAAGTTAAGTCCCCCAGAAATTTGCTTCATGCGTAAGATTTGAATAAACGCTAGAGAAATATGAAGCATTGACCACATCCGCATGCAACACAGTTTTCTTACTGTGTACATTTCGTAGCACATTGATGATATTTTTTTTACATGTGACATTTGCATGCTGATGTAAATGTAAGTGTTTGTCTATTTGCGGTCCAAATAAATTAACGTGGTCTGCTACTTTTAGTTTTTTTTTTAATTAATGGGGCTATCTGTTGTTAATTTATCAGCGTATACGACAGGGTGAATTGAATTATGGAGAACTCTGATTCGTTCAGAAGTAAATTATTGTTGCTATACCAACTAATTGCTTCTTGAAGAGTTTTATTAATACTGTACATACTGCACATTTTGCTGTCATTATGATGTTAATATCATCTGCGAACACTATAATTTTTTCATATCCCACTTGTTTGTTGTTGCTGTTGAAACAACAAATTGCTTCTTGAAGTTTTTTTTATATGCATTAGTCTTACGGTTTTTGGGTACTATTTCAATATGTTTAGTGGTATGCCTCTTACTCCATATTACCATAATTTATTTCATATTATATAATGCATGGTTCATGCAGTTGAAGGCTTTCGAAAAATCAGCATATTTGCACACTACAAGATCGTTTATGTCTAGTAATTAATTATGTTTTCAGCAAGACCATACGTGGCTTATTGAGTTGATTTTCGTTCATAAATCCAAACTGGTTTTATATTATAACCGGTTTTTTAAGAACTGCGTCCAGCTTACTATCAATCTTTTTTTAATTTACTTATTTTTCGAAATTGATAGCAATACAGCTATTGGCGTATTCATATAACCAGTGTCTCCCTTTTTTTTGTATTGGCCTTATTTTTGTCAAATTAACCAGTTTGGAACATTCCTCTGTTATTCATGTGTTGAGTACATATATATTTAATAATTTGTTATATATAAACAAAATTTTTATTTAGTGAGACAGAAATTTTATCCAGTTCTGCAAGATTTTTACTTCTAAGTTCTGCCATAGAACTTTTTGAGTTATTTTCATTGGCTGGAGAAAACAATAATGCTTTAGGATTATTTTGTTTAAAGTTTGTCAGAAAGCAAGTTTTTGGATTTATTAACGTCTAAGGATCTGAAAAATTCGCGTTTTCATTTGGGCATAAGTTAGAATTCAAACGACTGTATGTTAGTGTCACATTCACAACTGGGCCAAGACTAATTAGACACGTCCTGGAAGGTGCTGGACCAATGATAGCTGCTAAATGCCCAGTCACAGTGTCAGCGAGCAGATAATGAGCAGATGATGCTCGTATGAGTACACGTATATTATTAAAAGCTAGTCTGAGAGGTCAATGAACCCGCGAATTTTTCCGGTATCTATTATTATCTTAATCTTTTAATAATTTTGTAGGTATTGTTGAAAAAACTTATTGAAATCGTTAGCTCTATGGTTACCATTATGTAATTTTGTGCCATTTACTGCAACTGTTCAGATAATATTTATGGCTGTGTTTGGTTTATATTTTTGATAATATATGTATTTACTTTTTTTGTTAAAAGCATTCATAATTTTTTTGTTGTTTTATTGTTTTTTCTTCAGATCATTTTAGTATTTGATAAAAATATTTCTTAGAGTAATGTTTTACTGTTGCACTGTAGCTTTTTATTTATTACTACTGTTTACACTTTTCAATCAGTTATTTCTTACGATGTGTGCAGTCCTTTTGTCATCCATTTTGAGATGTATTTGTGTGTTTATGATTGTTTTAAATGTATGATTCAATAACTATCAAGAGATTAATAAATATGTTCAATGCTTTGTTAGGATTGGGTTACATGACGTTGATAAATTTGGACGCTAAAATAGGTTTGTTTTCCTCATTAATATTGATTTAAATGTCTTCTCTCTTTACCAAGACCAGTTACATTTAATTTTACAACGGTTTCGCATTTTATTAGGTACGTTATCGATTGCAGCGAAAGTAGCGGTAGTATTTTTTCCTGTGCCAAACTCTCCCGTAAAAAAGAACGTTTTCTTTACAACTTGTAGTATAATTAATCTTAACCGTGATAAAATTAATTATTTGCTTGGCAAAGAGAGAATTCATTAAATTTAATGTTGAAATGGAAAACAATAAACCAACCAATTTCGCCAATTTAATCATCAACTTCTTGTAACTTAACATTCACGACAGCTCTGTGATTGGACAGTTAACGCCCCACCGATGCCAGTGCAACAAGCAGCAGAAATTGTACCTTGCCAAACTAATAACATTGAATATTATAACCTGTAGTAAAATTAAGAGTCCTGTGCAGCTGGCTCATGAAGTGTGTTGCAGCGTTTTAGGAGAAAGTTATTTAAAGAGCTACTACAAAATGTGCGTTTGATATCTTTATCTACAAAAATATACCATGCTTAGAACCATTGAATCGGGGCACATCAAATTAGCTAAATACGTCTTTTCAAGGCTGCTGTCACGTAAAATATAACAACCGGAATCGTTAAACAAAAATAGAGAAGCGTATGCTAGACTTTGCCATATAATTCCGTAAATAAAACAGTAGGGTCCCCGTTTAGAGTCACATGGTAAAAAGACAACGACTGATACATTGCACGCCATTTTAGCGCTCCGCAGATAAGGGCGATACGGTTGTTGACGCACGAGTCAATCTAGACCTTATCGGCCCCTTGTTTCCCTGCCACTAACTCGGCGTTCATTCCTTCTATATCGTCTTTGCACGCAATGTTGCCAACTATTTTGGAGACGCCTATACTACATCCAAAATTATTCTACTTTTAAAGAATTTCTTACACAATAAAACTTACGGCTGAAACATTTTTCATTCAGTTGAGAAAACACAGTAATTACATACCACACTAGAATTAAAAATCAGGTTACATTACTAAATAACTACTTGTTACACATTAACAACATTGTACCACAGTTCAACAGAAACGCAACATATGCCGGGGTGCTGCGCGAATAACCTTAACGTTGTTCCAAATTCAAATACGTCCGTGTCAGAAACGAACGTATTATTATTTCTATTTCTATTCTATTACATATTTAAGGTGGGAATTTAGGGTGGATAGAATTCAATGTCATAAAAGAGCGCCGCGTGCTGCAAAGTTGGAAACTAGAAACTTGTTTGTATTTCTATGTTGTTTTGTTTATTTTTTACTTTTCAACTGTTGAGTAAGTTTTCTAAATTCTATTAGTTACTCTATATACACAATTTAGCCGTTTTTTCACATCCTGTAATACGTTAATATTTGTTATTTGGTGTTGGGGTTATATATTTACAAAATACGAAATTTGTGTAGAAATAAAAAATAATAATTTGCTGCGTACAAAAACACTATGGCCTCATAATTTACATTATTGCTCTTTTTAATGTACATGCATGTGTTTTTCAATCGAAAAGCGAGGTATAAGATGTAAGTAAACAGTCAGTAGCCGACCAATTTACGAAGTTATTTGGGATTTTGAGAAAATAGTCGTTTCGGACATGCCTGCCTGAAGATCTATGTCAGTTTGGTTTATGACTACAAATAGCCTTACACCAGGTAAATATGTAAGTGTATGAATACTAAACAATTTTAAAACTTTATACCTACTGAATTATACTACTTTTCCCGTAGGGTTACTAAGTTACATACTATAATTTGATACGACCCCAGACTAAGGATTCGACTACAGCTTAGAAAGAAAATGTGTTTTCTTATGGGAGAGTTCGGCCAGGGAAAATTTATACCGCTAGTTTCACTGCAATCGCTTGTGGACCAGAAAAATATGAAATTGTATTCATTTAACTTAATTTTAAACGAAAATAAACCAATTTCGCGTTTTAGATTATCAACTTCATGTAACTTAAAATTCAGGAAAGCTATGCGATTGGTCAGTTTGCACCCATTAGCGATACAAGCACTTAATTTTCCCTGTGCCAAACTTTTAACATTGATATTTCTAACCTGTAGTAGAAATAACCTTATCCAGACCAAAATTATACCACAAATAGTATAATTATACTACGGTTGGCGACACTGTTTGAACGCAGCATCAAGAGTTCCTAGAGCACGTAGTTGTCAGCGCCGCCGCTAGAGCGCAGCAGCTGTCGGACCAGTGCGGGTCGGTGGACGCGAGGAGAAAGAGACGGAAGCTATCGATCTTGTTCCGCTGTCACCTCGCGGCAGAGGAGAGAATTTTTGGCCGAAGCGCAGGCGCAAACAAAACCCAGGCGACTGAGACCTAAAACGAACAGAAGCCATCCACGGAAAGAGACGAGGGGGAGAAAAGGACACGCCGGACAATTGTGCGAGGTCAGTAGTGACAGGCGGCGAAGACTGATCGCCCTCCCGCGCGAGATGTCTTCGTTACGGCGATTGCGTACAAAAAAAAATACCCTCCGTGTGAAAGGGAAGGGGGGTTGATGTAGCAGAAACATGTTCTTTTTCGTCTGTCCCTCCTCAACTAGCTTTTACTACCGACATAGAAGTCTGTGATTACAGCAATTCTATTAAAAGGCCAAATATCGTTATTTTATTATCGGTAGCCAGTCACAAATACAACCGAAAATGAACTCTTAGTGCGTGACAGAATATTTTTAACACTTACAAAGTTATTGTGTGACCGCACAATCACTAAATATTTGCCTATGAGGAGTTCAGAAAGTACAACAGAAAGGAATTTTTTTTCAAGGAGAAAAAACGGCTTTCATATCGAAATTCTGTATTCTAAAGCAATATAAAGAAATTCCATAGAAAACATTAGATTTTTAGCTTTATACATAGGGAAATTATCTTCTTGTGATGGAAAAAGTATTTAATTTTTCAGCCGATTAGAAAGTTACTCCTAATCAAGAAATGTGGTATGATGTATAGATACCAGGACATTTCGAGTTCATTCGAGAAGTTATTTTTCGGAGTCCTGTATCAAGCACTGGTGTCGATTCCATGGGACTGAAGGTTGGTCTGAGCACCTTAGAATGTTTTTGCCGATGGGCTTAGCCTACTCAGTATTTTCCAACTCCTTCAAATCAATTACACTCAAACAGCACAATTATGGTAGCTACAGTACTAGATCTCCGAATTTGACTTCAGTATTTTACCTCAATATTAGCATCCATGTTAGGTCTCAATATTAGACCTGAGTATTTGATATCCATATTAGGACTCAATATTATGTCATAGTTTCCGGTCTCAGTATTAGATATCGGTATTAGGCTTCAGTATTAGGCCTTAGTATTAGACCTCGGTAACAGGCGTCAGTATTAGGCGTCAGTATTTGGCGTCAGTACTCGGCCTCAGTATTAGGCATATGTAATGGACGTCGAAATTAGACCTCAGTATTCAGCCTCAATATTAGGCCTCAGTAGCCTATTCGACGTCAGTATTAGACCTCAGTATTAGACATCAGTATTAGGCCTCAGTATTAGACCTCAATATTAGACATCAGTATTAGGCGTCAGTGTTAGGACTCAGTACTAGGCGTCAGTGTTAGGACTCAGTATTAGGCGTCAGTATTAGGACTCAGTATTAGGCGTCAGTATTAGGACTCATTATTAGGCCTCAGATTTGGACCTCAGAATTTGACCTCAGCATTTGGTCTCAGTATTAGATCTCTGAGTTAGGCCTGAGTATATTAGACTTCAATATTAGGCGTCCCTATTATGCTTCTGAAATATATATTTGTATTAAGCCTCAGTACTTGGTATCAGTAAAATACACTGTGTACACGAGTAGTAATTTTAAGTTGACAAAAATACTTATTTATAGTTATTTACCTAAATGAGTCACAATGTAAAATAAAATTTACGAAATTCTTCAGTACAACTAAACAATTTGCGTAAGTTATAGAATTGTAATAGTCTATGGCAAGATATTTATTTTCAAATAAAAGCCTAGAGTTTATTTTGCTGTCCATGAACGGCGTGTCGTCGCGGCTTGTTAGCGTGGAGGCACGGCCACGTGTCGTTTAAAATTAAGTACATCGTCTCTAACTGATCCGGTTTCTCTAGTAAGTGTCACATAAATTCTCGCTCCCTTATCGCGACGCCTTATATGGCTGCAACCCACAAAGCATGTTGGAACGGTGGCCTAGAAGCCCGGGGCAGGACCAGTGTTTCAGGCGCACCTATGCAACCCGCGTGAACTTTGTTTCAAACAAGGCTAATTATACTGCGTTTATACTACAGCAATACAAGTCTTGTGCGTATCAAAATTATATTAGCATTTTAATTAAGATACAGCCGTTCTCAATCGAGCTGTGTTCCGTAAAAATCAAGTATAATGAACGGTTAATGTACGAACGCGAGACAAAAACATGAACGCTGTACAAAAAAAGGTTTGTAGATTTCTTGTCAACCATTTCTTGCACTTGACATTGGAATAAGTTTCCTCAAATAATAACGACTGTGTCTTAAATCAAACGCAAAGGTAATGTAGATATGTGTAATACTCTTATTACTGTAGCGACAGTAAGATTAGCATCGATTTAAATGTGGTTAATGCGGGTTGCATACATGCGTCTGACACAATGAAACGGCCTCAGTTAAGGGGTATGGAAAGGTACGATGTCGAGCGGGCGACTGGAATACTTAATCGTCAATAACATATGAACTACTCATCAAACTTTATGAGATTTTTTGCCGAGTGGCTATTTTATCAGCGAATGTTTAGTTATATAGCACTATGAGATAGTATGCTTTACTTTCGAGTAAAATATTAAAAGCTGATTTTTGAAAAATAAGGGTTTGAAACCACAACATCTACAGAAATGGGAAACTGTCATGTTCATAATATTTAATATGATAATATCTTGGCCTCTGCAGTAACCGAATTTAAAAAAATACTCGCGTTTTCATTTGAAAATAATGTTAACATCCGTAAAGCTCTCGCGCATACATAATTCAGTTGCAGTTTCATTCCCATTTTCCGTTAGCGTTTTTGCTTCTGTGTGAGTTACCTTCCAACAACCTCCTAAATTTATATCTCGGCGCATATTAGTTTTTATACCGAAAGCTTGCACAGAACCCGAATAGAACGTGCTCTATTTTACTGTTAACATTTTTGTCTGCTTTCAACCCATAAACCCCGTTAGGTAGCGTGAAATGAGGAAACTTTGACTGCAGGGGTAGCATTGACGTCTCAAGATATTTGTTTTGGGGCAATTTAGTGAATAAGTAAATACGTATAGTTATGTATAAAAATCCCTTATGTTTGCTCCATTCAGATAGAGTTGGACTTTTATTCACCGAACTGAAAGAAATGAAATATTTTGAGTCAGTCTGTGTTTCCTCTGCAGTAAAAGTGTCCACATTTGGTGGCGACGTGTAAATACGTAAAGGAGGAACGAACCGCTTCTATTGTAAAAGTTGGTACAGTACCTGGTATGCCCGCTGCTATACCCACTGGTACAACTGAAGGCAATAGACATTAGGCATCGTGCGAGTCAGGCTTTTTGTCCTGCGTTTGTTCCTCGCCGCTGTGATACACAATAAACTGTCGACCAGAAGACGCGTCTTCCGCGAGAAACTTGCGAGCTCAGTTCTGCGTGCACCTTCTATGTTGGTATTTTTGTTATTCCTACTGCAAAACTACATTGCCGTGATCTCAATAATGATACTTTTTACTATTTTATTCATGTATCTTTTATAGGACCTGGTGTGTGACGTAATCTGGTATCACCACTAACCAAGTTTTGCGCACGTCTATGCTCGTAATTCCGTTTGTCCATAAAAACTGTAAAATTTCTAATACCAACCAATTTCAGGAAGCGTTCACATTAAATTAGTTCGTAATTTTTATTACATTGTAGTTTGAAACAATTTCTTCACTGTGAATCTCAAGCCTACTCGTTATTAGCAATTTGATTTTACATTCTCAGCCTCAACATTCCTTGAAGCTGTTTCAAGGTGCAGTAATGAAGAAATTATATAGACTACAAATGTAAACATTCATACAAATACAAGACTTTTCTCTTTGAGTGTAAAATGTTGAATATTTATAAATGTCATATTATATTCGAATTTAGCATTATGATTAGGAATATCAGTGCAAACCACTGTCAAAAATCGAAAACGAAGCCCATGTCATAGTAGTGTCGAAAATTCTGATGAAGAAAATTATGAATGAACTTTCATCTAAGTTGACTATGTCTGAGATTTTGTTGATAACTTGTACTCACTCATATCTGAAAACACCATATTCGAAAAGTTTAGTATTGAAGCATTTGTGCCAACGTCTGAACTATTATATCAGGCAATTACTATAGTTTTGTTCTTAGAACAAAAACAGTTGGTAGCTGTTTTTGGAACGGATGGACTGTCATTTTTGCAACAAGGGAGAACGTTTTTTTCAACATCGAGAGGAAAAGGACATGCCTGCCGCGAACTTTTGGTTCAAGGACCGAGAATCCAGTCTTCATCCGTAATCCCAGAGAAGGAAGGAAGGAAGGACGAGACTAGCTATGCGGCCAGTGTTCCTTCCAATCAGAAACTATTGATTTCTGATCGTTTGCTGAGTGGCGGAAAACTTCGGTAAGGCCCATTTTATCCTGATACGAACTACGCAGGGAATTCGTCAACGAGGCTCTTAGTTAAAATTCAACTGCACATTAAAGGCCTAATCATTCAACCTATAAGCTGTGCATAAATTACTCCACAATGAAACCCGCTGTTTGGCAGCTGGTCGGGACAAACGTCGAATGCCTGCGAGATACTAAATTAACTAATATGAATACCCGTGAACTAGTTTGTGGAGCCTTCGAACGTCATCCTGCCTAGCTCGAAACCCAGGATAGGACGGGTTGCCACTCTGATGTACCGAGTTAAGGCCCTTTCTTTCTTTTCTTCAGTTCCTTCTAGTTTCATTTCTCATTACCTGTAAGCTTCCGTCGACAATTCAAAATATATTAATATAAAACAATTTTTAACTGTAAACATTTTCTTAAACGAAATACTTGTCTGTGAGAATCGGAAGCATATTGGTTTGTTTTCTGATAGGCAAGCCAGTAGCTACATAGAGACATTATCCGTACGACAGCAGTTACTGTGTTTCAGCTCCTGTTAATTTAATTAGTAATAAACTTTTATATCACAGGTTTTATTATGATAATGGCTCCTCAGAACTAAAATGTTGCTGTTATGGGAGTTTATAAAATAAATACGCCACTAGTAAGATGTATTGACACAGAAAAAATTGCGGTAATGTACGTGACAGATTTTAGTACCACACATTAATTTTTCTTTAAATTTTTTCGATATTTATGCAATGTGTTAATTTCATATTATCACAAAAAAATTATAACCCACAAAAAGTACGACTGGTATTAGAATTGTATTTAATTACCTCATGAATTTTTTTTTCCCAGTACAGAGTATTAGGCTATACTGGTGTTAGTTTTTACTGTGGGTAAGGCCCAGAAAACAGTAAATTTTGACTATGAAAAGTAATTGCGCAAGAAGCATTGGAAATAAAATATTTTCATATGATCAGAAAGTAATCAAAGGCTTCATTTACAAGTTAAACAACATATATCAAAAATATTAGTAAAGTTGGAATTCGACAGACAAACTTCATGAGGAGATTCCTAGGGTGAAAGTAAGGAAATTATGTTTTCGGAAATTTAAATTTTAATAAGTAATTTTGTAATGTGTCTGAGCTTAAGTAAAATGAAGCTAATATTTTCCGAGCTCTATTTTATGCTATAGGGACCATCAAAATAATTGCAAACCTTCATTAATACCTGCCAATGTAATGAAAGTAAATGGGAGCACAATCTCTTATTGTACGAATTTATGAATGTTTGACTCTAGTTTATTGATCAGTAAGACGTAATTTACAAACAAAGTCCAAAAACGACTGCTTCAATTTTAAACACGCACAAAAACGTTGGCTATAGAAATGAAGCGCCTAGAACGTAGGCAATACTACACGCACGGATGCATGCCCGCAATACAGACGATGGTAAAGCCAAAAGCCGTATGCATAAAAATATTTTCGTATAGTGCGTTAATAGCGACATTTCAATCCGTATCCACTGTGGAGTGGACTGACGAATCCAAACTGAAATGTTAGTATAAAGACGCTTTGTCCAGGCCAATCGGCGAGGTGGACTAGAGGTCGAAACATTTACTTTAAACACTCATCGGACTGAACTGATTGAAGACAAAACGGTTTACACTTGTAATAGTTTCTTTGGGGTATTTAAGAGTTTAGAATCGTCCTGGGCTAGCTAAATGAAAAATTTTAATGCCAATGGAGTGCAAAATAAAACAGATTTAACGCAACGTTATGGATAATTAATTCAAACTAAATATATCACATGTAATAGCGTCTAGTTTTTCGACATACATTTGGTTTGTAGTTCTTTATCAGCATAAAGATGTCTACAAAGTTCAGGCCTGGTTCCCTCGTTTCAAAAATTTTAATACAAACCCAAATTAACTTAGTGTACATTAATTATTGGTACCATATACACGAATTAACCTAACATCCAAGGCGAGAATACTAGGTAGGTGAATATCTGCTAACTTAATGCTTCTAAAATTAGGAAAATGAAAATTTTAATTTAGTCAAATTACCCGATAATTTTCCTACTGTGAAGGGGAAATTATTATATACTTACAGGTCTACGCAATTTTTTTTACTTTGAATAAAAATGAAATAGTTGTGTGATAGACGTTCATAGCGTTTTGTAGTTAGACCTGTTTTTCTTTCTCGGAATTAATAACACAAGGGTGTCCTTATAACACTTATCTAATTTAAGGTATTAATTTATATGTGTAAAGTAATGTAGTTCGCTTGATCAAACAAATTATTCTCTAATTAATATAGCGCTACTTGTTATTTTTATAAATTTCATATTTTATCTTTTATTTTATTATTTTTGTCTTCGTAGCATTCCCCTACACTTACGTACGTAATTAATAAATTAAGTTACGGTAGGGACTTACTACAAAACGGAACCTTTGTAAAATGATTAATCAATTTTTGTAGTAACCAAAAATAAGTAATTCGAGTTTATTTCTCTATAAATTAGTGGTTGTATATTTACATGTGCTCTAATAAGTTTTTTTTTTTTTTTTTTACATTTGTGGGTCCGCGGTGGTTAAGTGCTCAGACAACTCGCCTCCCACCAAGGCGATCCGAGCCCGATTCTCGGTGGGGTCGTTCCATGTATTATTCGGATTTTCACATGTGGGAATCGTGCCGGACGATGTCGCTGGTCGGCGGGTTTTCTCGGGGATCTACCGTTTCCCCGCCCATCTCATTCCAGCGCTTCTCCATTGTAGCGCCTCATTCTATGTTATCCTTCAGGACGACCAGTTGCATACGGGCGAACAGTAATGAATCTGCCCTCATGCTATTTTGATTATTTACTTACATTTGTTATGTTGAATGAAATATAGGCCTAATTGAAATAGTTCCTCGTATCAGCCCACGGATACATACAAGTGTCATCTATAAATTCATCTAGGGAATAATAACTCTTTTCCATAAAAAAAATTTACAAACCGCCTTTTTCAATTTTCTGTAACCTTTTATTTATTTTTTTTATAATTTGTTAAATAGTTTGCTTTCTTTAAGAAGGACTGTATTAAAAGAAGTTGAATAGTTAACTTGTTTGAAATGAACATTATCTTTCCGTCTTGTGCTATAGTCGTGAATTTGAGAATTTGAAGTATAAAAGTCTGACTTATATTTCCAAGCGAATGTAACAGAGTTATAAATATAAATGCATGGTACTGGAAAATGTTTAGTTATTTGAATATAGGTCTACAGTCTTTTTCTTTTCTTGGAAATAATGCGAATAGCTCTCTTTTGCCAAATAAAAACTGAATTTAACTTGCTTTTGTGTCACCAAAATATAATACCTTAGGCTGTAAAAGAATAAAAATAAAGTATAATAAGCATTCTTTAAACATATCAAACTACAATTTAATGCAAGTTATTTTAGAACAAAACATGTTTTACATAGTTTATTTACACATGAGTTCAATATGATTGTTCCCTTTTCAAGGCTCATCCATGATTACACCTAGAAATTTAGCACTGGGAATTCTTTCCAATGTGATGCCGCCAATATTGATATTTAAACTATCCACCATTGTTGTAAATTGTCAACTATTGTTGTAATTTATTCAGTAATTAATTTGCATTATTTTCTAGTAGCCTACATTTAAATTTTTACTTTGAATTATTTTATTAGTAGTCTTCCTCTGTAAAATCACGTAAGTCATTTATGTAGATTACAAATAACAATGGACCAAGAATACTACCTTGTGCTACTACATTTACTTTTTCTTTTGGGTCTAAACCATGTTTACCAATATGGTTAAAAATGTTTGTTGACGTTAATTTTACTCTTTGAATGCGACCAGTCCGATACGATTTGAATGATTTTATCACCTAACCACTAACACCCATTAATTCTAATTTATTATTAACCAATAATTTATGATTTAAGATATCGAACCCTTTTGAAAAGTCTAAAAAACACCTACTGTGTAATTATTATCCATTGCTGAAGTGTGTTTAGGAGATTGTATTTGTTTGAATAATTTACCAATTTTTTCTTCACTGTTAATTCAAAAATCTTACAAAAGTACAAATAATAGCGATTAGCCTATAGTTCGTTACATCTGACTTATCACCTTGTTTATGTAACGGTATTACTTTTGTGACATTTAATATATTCGAAAATACACCATTATAAAAATATTGATTAATTAACTAAATTAATGACCATAAGATATTTGGAGCAATTTTTTAAAAATATTTATTAGTGATATGTCGTAAAAACATGTACAATAAATATATTTCAGGTTCATTATACAATTAAGCACCTCTTTTACAATTACAGGATAAAGAACCATTGATACCGACAATTTTTGTGTACACACACTGAGTAGGAATGGCACATTCTTTAAACGCTCGGTAGCAATATTAACAAAATACTCATTTATACCATTGCTATCTTTGAATTTAAATAAGGCTGCCATCCTTGTTTATATTCAGTACTTATTTCGTCCGGCTTTTTATAATTAGTTTCTGTATAATGTCGTACTTAGCCTTAGATTTAAGTCTAATTTGTACGTTCATTATTTTATTATCGTTTCGGTTTTGTTTTGCCAAATCTATAAATGTTTATAAATAAGTTATACTTATTATAGCAGCATAATTGTGAAAAGTAGCAGACTTATTTTGTGTGCTAAGTTTATGCAAATATATTAAATTATGAATATGCTTTGTTCTTCTTAATTAAATTTTTCCTTTATTGGAAATATTAATTAAATTTAAGGAAAAACATGGTTCATAAAAATAATTATGTGTGACACGAAACCTGCACATACACTTTGTCAATTTTGTTACGATCGTCTCTTATTATTTGTTTTCCAATCTTCGGAAAATAGGTAATAAAACGGCAGTTATTACTTTTTAGGGATAAAGAGACCGTTATTTCACCTCGCTGTAGTTTCATACACAGTTTTACATCTCTACCAAGTTCGCCGTACGGTCGCTAGATAGTGCTGGAAAACGCTCTTGACACGACGTGCTCTCTAGCGAGCGTCGCGGTAACTACATACTAGGAGTCGGAGTAGAAACACAGCCGACGAGAACGTAACGAACGACAAAAAACCCCGCGAGTGCGATGGCAAGTAGTAGCAGACGCGGCGCGAGGAAATAAAGCTAGGAAGGGGACGAAAGTTTCCACAGCTGGGAAGTGGCCACGCAGTTGTTTGTGCCGGGAGGGAGAGGTGTGTGGCGTATGAAATGAAATGGAGGTGGCGGTGTATGGGGAGAGGGTGGTAACTGACGTGGCCATGATGGATGAGGGTTGGGGGAGGAGGGGCAGCGAGGCGAACATAGGGCAGGGGAGGGGGGGAGTGGATCAAGCGCTACGGACAACGGGCGCCTGAAGGTGCACTACATGGACTTTCCATTTCCAGGACCCGCTGTTTCGGCGACAGCCTCGGCCAACTTGGCCCCCGGTCTCATGGGGGTGTTCGGCTGAGTGGTTGAAGGGGGTCGTGGGGAGGGGGCATGCCACCTGGAACACCACGTCAACTAGTGGTACCAACGTTACCTGCCACACTAGCTTGTATCTCACTGCTCGATACCGGAGATGTTTTCCAATTCATCAACGAGCCCTTCGTTTTTTTCTTCTGCCCCTAGACGTTTCCTCGCCGAAGGAATAGGGTCTTACTTACATCCTAGTTTCCACGTGTAAGTCGGATTTTACGCAGTGGAGGAAAGTCGCTATTCACCTCAAACATCGTATATCGTTTAAATGAAAACAATCCTTTAAAGGGTATATCTAAGAAAATACAACGTAACGTACATGCAACCCCACCCCCCAAAGTAACTACGGTATTTCTGTTAACGAAGCCTTGGCATATAAAAAAATTAGTAAATAGTTGCGTTAGTTGGAAAATTGCCGATTTATTGAAGCTAGTATGCAAAAATTAAATATTGCTATTTTAGTTAAACTGTTTCTACCAACATTTCTCAGCAGAAAATTTTCCCGAATGACGTATTTCTGAGACACAACGCTTGAAGACAATATTTTAGTAGCCTATTTGTTTCCAGTCAGTAGAATATATTGAACTTGAAAGTCATTCTGGCTAAATATTTACTCATAAATTCGGGAATATAACAGTACTTCTCGTCTTTACTTTTTGCTATAATAATCCTTCAAAACTAACTGCAGGATTCGTTTGAAAATGCATGGTTAATTGTATTCTACGCGTTCTTGAAGATACACGAACGTGATAACTTTGGTATATGTAGCACTTATAAATGCTTAAAACTGTGAACTTAAATTGAGGATTTGTGAATTCGTAAACTGCTGTTTCTTGACGTGTTGTTCGGCGTAGTGTAGTATTTGTAGTTGTGCCTTAAAATGAGTCCACACAATTTGAAAACTTAAGTATTCATTCTTAAGCTGTACAACACATAATTTATTTCATCGCATTTATTTTAACAGAAGAATACGCAATTTAACTGTTAGTGCCCACTGATTAGGTTCTGCAGCTACGTTTAACCATTCATATAAAAATTCGGTATGCCCACGATGCAAATCGTAACGCATCCAATGGCCACCGTTTTGCCTATAAAATACATTTAATACGTGATATTAAACGTAATTTGCCATATAAAACAAGGTTTTAATAAAAAATTCTAGCGTAGCGACGTTTAAATGCTTCGTAACCGACATCTAATCACTGTCCTACTAAACGTTTGTAACGATCGCCTTCGATACAGACAATACAGCCAAAATACAATGTTCAAAGTATGTTCCTATTGGCTGAACTTAGGCAGTAACCTGACGCTCAATTTTTGCGACCCTCTTGCTTACTTCTTAAGCCTACTTCCTACTACTTAAGCTTTTAATTGTAGAAACCCATTAACTCTACGTCGACAGCGAGGAAATTAAATGCAGAAACAACGGAACAAAGAATATATTGGATACGGCGTGTTTTAAAGCACTATCTCGGCATTTGACTAGCGTTACCCAGAAGAACCAAACCGAAATCAGGATGATCCGGCAGGGATTGAACCCTATTCCTTACTTAAGCGAGTGCAGGTATAGACACCGAGTTAGCTACCGGGGAACTGAGTCTTCTTCTCCGGACGGCGACCGCACCTACGGGCTCTGGGTTCGAGTCTGGGTGTGACCCTCTGACCAACGGCGAAGGACTTCTTCTCTACCTTCAGCGACAGTACGAGCGGAGAGTCTCATGTTGGTTTAGTGAAGGAGAAGGATTCTTTACCTATCTCCTGTCTCGCCTTGTCCTAACCCTTCCACTCGCCTCTTATACTGAATTATTGTTGTTATATCCTTGCATTCTCCTTTAACTAATAAACTCTGTTACCTTCATCTCTGGGTTATTTATCTCTCCCCACCCCCATCTCGTCAAAACTTTGTAACACTGCGCTACCTTGCTAAGTGCAGGGAAGTGTGGGATTTTGTTCGATCATAACTTGGCGCTAAAATTGCGAGAAAATCAGGCACACATTTTATGTGCAACGTCAAAGTACATAAATCCAGAGACGGAAAATATGGTCAATTCTTCACCTTTCCAACTTAAATGCAAAATTTGGTGAAATATTTTTGCACGCACGCCTTTGCAGCGATATGCCTTCTCAGAAAACCAGTAAAAACAATGAAGCGAAAAACAAGCTGATTTGCCTGTAGTCAACACATACATAAATAATAAAACCAAATTTCTTATATATAAACATATATATGTATATATATTTGCTCTATTTGTTTTCAACATTTTAATTTTTCGTTTATTTGTATTTGGCAGAATATATCTTGGAATTTGTTTATGTTTAACTGATATTGTATGCGTTGACTACAACCATTTTGGACTGTTTTTTTCTTTATTGTTTTTTTACTATTGGTTTTGTGAACAAAATAGTATGTCCACAATATTTCATTTAATTATTTACCCATTGCAAGAATCATTCAAAGACAATACAATGCGTACTCTTTAATCATTGTTCAGTTCTTCTTCGATAGTTATAGATAAAAATAATATTCTTGCCTTCACTTACCTACAGGCTAAATTTCATATGTCGAGATACTCGATCATATGTCGACTTTTCATTGCCTGCTTGCTGAAGCAGTTGTGCGCCTTGGTAGGCCTTCATTCTTCATTGTTTAACTTTATTAGCTGAGATGAGCTGTCAGATAAGTCAAGGGTCGACTGAAATGCACAGGTGATTGAATTCCAGTGAGTTTGTATCCAAACTAGAGAACGAATTTCTCAGGTCTATGTGCCACGCAACGACTGTTGCTGCTAAACAGCACCTGCAAGTGCTGCAACCAGCAACATACCAGAATACAGCATGTGGTTGCCTATTGTAGGCGCTGGAGACGCTTTACATTCGTTTACTGATGCTGAGCTCACACCTTTGGAAACTATATATATATATATATATATATATATACAGGGTGTATATTAATTCATGATACAACGCTTGAGGGCAGGTAGTACGAGCCAAAACAAGCACTTTTTAACTATAAACCCGTAGGCGGAAATGTACCGTCTTCGTAGGGGAGCGCAATGAAAACTCAGCTTAGGCAACCCCGCCGCACACCACCTGCTGACACGCTGTAGA
>PNEQ01049879.1:0-10430 GCA_003012365.1 Medauroidea extradentata
CAGAAATACTTCGGCACTGCGTCGTGGTTCTGGTTTATGCCATGGTCCCTACAGGCAGACCTCGACGCTGCGTCGTGGTTATGGTTCATGCCATGGTCCCATCAGGAAGACCTCGTATTGCGTCGTGGTCCTGTTTCAATCCATGGTAGCAACAGGAGGACCTCAAAATTGTGTCGTGTTCTGCTACATGCCATGGTCCCAACAGGAAGACCTTGGCTCTGTGTCGTGGTACTGATTCATACCATGGTCCCAACAGGAATACCTCGGCACTGTGTCGTGGTTCTGGTTTATTCAATGGTCCCAACAGGAAGACATGGGCACTGCTTCATGGTTCTGGTTCATGGCATGTTCCCAACAGGAAGACCTCGGAACTGCATCATGGTTCTGGTTCCTGCAAAGGTCCGAACAGAATAGAATTTGGCACTGTGTCGTGGTTCGTGTTCTTGCCATTGTCCCAACAGGAATACTTCGGCACTGCCTCGTGGTTCTGTTTTATGACATTGTCCTGGGGGAAAACTCGGCACTTCTTCGCGGGTCTGGTAAGTACAAGATAACATTAAGGCATCACGAGTCGTGTGCTATAAAGTTTTCTACATTTCAAATTGTATATTTGGGATCTGGTAGGCTTTTCATGCTATTTATGTTTCCTTTGGACACTAGTAACATTTTAAAAATTATTGGAAATTTATGCAATAAATACTCATAATGACGAAGCATGGAGGAGCAGTTGTAAAACACTCGCCTCGCATACGGGAGGATCTGGGTTCGATCCCCGGCTCCGGCCATCCTGATTTAGGTTTTCCAGGGTTTCCCGAAATCTCTCCAGGCGAATGCTGGGATGGTTCCTTCAAGAGGCCCTGGTCGATTCCTTCCCCTATTCCCCCAGTGTTCCTCTACCAAGGCCTTGTGCTGTTCGAGTGCATGTAATATTACCAAATAAATAAATAAATGAAAATAAATAAATAATTCTGTAAAATATTTTCAATACACATTATTTCTGTACATTTTTAACTGCAGTTGTTAAAATATAAGAATTGCAATCTTGGTTCTGTTTTATATTTATTATTGGTTCTCTTATAGTTCTCATCATTGATAGTAACATTTTTCGGAACTGTTTTCGAAATTTGAGAGCAATACAATTAGTTTAATTTGTATTCAAGTTATTTGAAGAAATAACTTATAATCTGTTATCTCTTAACTTCTCTAGCAAAAATTACCATTATAATGCAAAATTTCAAACCATACATATTGTATTAATTGTGTAAGGTTTTTGGTTATTACGAATTTTGTGTAACTTACTAGCTTCCAGGTGGAAACAAAGGAAGTTATACAACGTTACAAATTAAGTAATGTTTCTGTCACACGGAAGATCTACGCAGGGAAATAAATGTAGTGTATAAAATGTTTTAACCTTAGGTGGATATGTCGAGTGCAATGCTTGTCGTTGCGGGATGAACATAATGTATAAAACAGTGAAATAAGCTTTGTATACATTAGCACATCGATCTGTGCAGCAAACATTCATTTTACGATAAGTTATTAGCTTACTCAAAATATCTACTTTGAAAGTAAGTTTCTTACTTTGTCCAGATTATTAATTGTAATCATTTAGAACCCATTATCACCAAAACATAACTGAAATGATTTTGAAAGTTGTTAAAATATAATGGCCCACAGTAATATCTCGTTGTATTTCTTAAAATATATGCAGGAGGACAGCAAAGGATTATTTTAGAAACTGTTAATTACGCATGTTCTTCAAGATCTTGCCTGCATAATTATAAACTTATTTCTGACATTTAATAAGCGATATTTTCCTAGTTATATTATTTTAATACTATCGTTATTCTGTATTCGACATTGTATGTACGTTAATGCTCTAAGTAAGTCATGAACAGTACAGTTAACTTTAAATGTTACTTAAGATGTGTAGAGTGTTATTTTGAAATATCTGTGTGCAAGATTACTTAAGTTTTTCAACAGAAAAAGTGTAAGCAAAAGTACAAAAATTATCAAGAGATAATATATAATACGAAGAGACATTAAATACATTGTTTTTAATACATACATAATCTAAAGGCTTGAGAGAAGTATATAAACATACAAGTAAGTTATTATTCTTGGTGAAGAAAAGCGTATTGGTAGTATTGAGTCTATATTACTCGTCTCCCATTGTGGCATGCCTGGTTTGTTTATTGGCAGTCATTACCGATATTTAGCATTTGTGAACCAAATTACTTACTGGCATTGACTAATATGTCTGTGAAATAAACATAACATTTGAACATGTACATAAAAAAAAATTATACAAAAAACCCTTTATTCATGTATTTGTTACTGTTAAGAAACACTTCAGTTGTGATGATTTACACATATAATGAAATAATTTTATCCTGATATTAAAGTTAAATCAACTAAACTTTTTTTGAGAGAGACTTTATAATTTTCAATCCTAAAATGTAATATTTAACCTTTACAGTATTACACGTTATTAAAATTTAATCACAAAAAAAAAAAAATTCCACCAATGCCTTGAATGAAGGTAGAATTTAGTACACATAAAAGAACATTAGTCGTTGGAAAATGTATTTACCATTTACTCATAAGACCACCTAAAATCGCTATTTAACGTGGACTTTTGAATATTTGTGCAAAATCACATATAGTTAAATCACAGTCTCTAAACCACAATTACAGATATTTCACCTCACTATATTTACATTCACGAGGACAAAGTTCAGATCCGGTCACTTTCTATTAAGTTGTTTATGGTTTCACAAATTGACTCCGAGTGACTGTTGGGATATTTCCTTCATACATGTTCAACCAAGGGCAATGTACGAAGGCTTAGTATTAGTAAATCAAAAAATCATGTTTGATTACTCCGCACAATTTTGTTGGTAGACGAGTGGTCTAATCACTATCTGTTGCGGTACCGTAACATTGTCTCATTTCTTACGTTGCCAAATAATCAGGAACGTAAGTCAGTAATCATGATTACAATGTTGCCTTAGTTAATATTTCTGTGTTGTCTTCGCATATTTACTGAATCAGACAAAGTACTTGTAATCGTTCCTCAAATACGAAAAAACGATTTTCAATCCCACAATATTAAGTATTGTATTACACTATACACAAATTAACACAATCTGTACACGATTTTAATTTTAAACCGTACTTTTTTGCAGTTAACGGTTACAAATATTTTTTTCTAGACTGTGTGACAAAAACTTTAAAATCGTATAAATTGTGAAGTGTCGCAGACGTAAACAAAAATCTTCCAAACTCTATTATTCTAGGTAAATCTTCAAATACTTTACACTAATTATTAATTGAGGTTGATGCCTGTAAATTTCCAAGTACTCGACGACCTAAATTCGCAATGATTAGACAGTCTAAAAGACACAAAATATCATCGTTATAGTCACTTGCCATTTCTATTAGGAGTTTGGTTACAGAGTCTGGCTGAATAATTTTCTTTAATTCATGGCTGTCATATTGTTATTAGAGTCACTTTTTCCTGTAACACAAGTAAGCTTTTGTTAACTCAGAACATTTTTGAATGGATGGTTATCATCTTACACAGCAAAACTACAAAATGTGTCTTAAAACATTTACAAATTTACAATTGTGTAAAATAAATAGTGTTGACAGTTAACTTCTTTTATAACCTACTTCCTAAACAATGAGGTTATCAATCCTGTTCTTTTTTGTTTGTTACTTCAGAACTCTGTTGTTTATAAATATATTTGCAAAACGTATTTTTGAAAGAGGACGTTTACAAATAGGTCCCATTTTAATTTTATAGGCATCAGACCTTCGATTTCGAAGATACACCCGGTATCTCCTCAAAATCGGATATGAGTGAGTAGCGCTGGTGAGTGGTGACATGATGTAAGTATGGAGCGGTGTGGGAATTAAAAGGCGGTGAAGATGGGAGATCCCCAAGAAAACCCGCCGACCAGCGGCAACGTCCGACATAATTCCTATATGCGAAAATCCTGGGTGACCGAACCAGCCGGGAAATTTCAAATACGAAATGTATTGTGATGCAGGTATTGTAAGATTATTACAATCCAAGACTAGGTATGTACCTAACTACTGCCAAGGACTTCTGGACCGACTTGGACTACGATGGCACGACGGACCTATAATGAGACAAATTACATGAATGTGGAAAGTAGGCAATGGACCTCCGCAAAATAACATGAAACGAAAATAAAATAATTAACAAAAATTATAACGATATCAAAAATCTACCCTGAAAAAAAATGCACTTAAAAGTAAAACATAATTCAGTTATTATTAGGCTGCTTAGAATACAATTAAGTTATTAGGTCAGTAATATATTTATAGAGTAAGTGCCAGACAAGCTTGTAAGAAATTTTAAAATTTTCTTAAAAGTGATAAAAATTTTTTTAAAACCTACACTAATTCGATACAGCTTTCACTGAACTACATAATGTTCAACACCGTGCATCTGCTGTTTTTGTGTTGATTTATAAATGCTTAGTTGCCGTCAAAGTTAAATTCCATTAAATTACAAGTATACCAACACTACATCGTTACTCGTTTGTTAATCTTGGATGGCACCGACTCCAAAATTAACAATAACTGTATGTTACTGTCTTAATAAATTTATTGTATTCTAAGGAGTCTAAATTCATGTAAATATTGTTCCTTTACAGTGCATTTTTTTAGAGTACATTTAGTGAAGTTGGTGTATTTTTGGTAAAAACGTTTTCCTTCTTAATGTGATACATTTGCTCTAAACTCACCGATACTCTCACATGTGCTGCAAATGTTAACATAGATGTTTTTTTAAACATTCTCTACATCACTACATTATGAAATCTTGTATTTAAACTAATAATTATTTAATTAAAATAAAAGTTTTGAGAACTGAATAAAAAAACCAATGGATTTTTTATTTTATAGTTAGTACCATTTGCTTATAACTGCAGTAATATTTTGTGACGAATGAAAGTTTGTAATTTAACCAACAATTTAAAATTTCAACAGTGACACATAATTCAAATAGGTTCATTATATTACCTTTCAAAACTTCCTGTTTTTCTTTAGTTGGCATCTTTTTCTTTGATAGCAGAAAGAACTGGGTGGAAGGCAGTTTAACATTGGCTTCGTACGTATTCTTGTTTGTATTGTAAAGTTAATTTTGAATCATTTAAAGTTTCTATGATTTAAAAATATTATTTTATAAACTTTGTATTGTTCACTTATCAACACCGTCAAATGTCGGTGCACTAATTTTTTTTTCTTGAATATTAAATCTATGTGAAGTTGTACATGATAGCATATATTTGTTGGTAATTTTTTTCTAGGTCAATTTATTATTTTCAATAACATTGGTGACTTTTTGATATACCTACAAATTTTAGTTGGTCCTTGTGTTTCTTACGTTTCATAATGTGTTTACAATTTTAAGCCTTTTAGGTTATAGTTTTCACAGATATATTTTGAATTGTTATGTAACTTAAAATTTTGTAACTTTTTTTTTGCGAATGTTCCTCTATTTCTTTAATATGACCTAAATTTTTTGGAAATCCATGTTGTGAATCTTTGGCGAAGGCTTTTCTTCGTGGGTATTTTTGCCTCTGACAGATCACTGTTACCATGGTTTCTGTTGAAGCCCAACTACCAGACTCTTGTTTTTCTTGTATGAGCTTTAACTCTTCTTGCAGCTGTAGATTTTTACTTTCAAGGTCGTTTATCTCTTGTGCAGCATTAAGAAGGGCTAGTTTAAGGGCCTCAATTTCAAATTCAAGTTGTTGTTGTCTAACTTGATTTTGCTTGATTTTTTTAATTGCCCTCTTCATGACAGCCACATACCTTCCATTTTTTGATGGCATATCTTCAAGTTTATTTCCAGAAGCCGAAATGGAGGTCTCCATTTCCATTTTTGATCTGAGGTGTTCAGACACTCGCTAGTACTGAAGTCAGTAAAGTTCTTGTCAGAACACTGTAGTTTATCTGGAAATAAAATATATCCACGAATTTTATATCATTCACAACGAAATAAGCTAGAAATAAATATGTAAATAATATTTTTAATTACTTAAACTCGTGTGATACAAATTATATACAGTATATTTGCGAAAGTTTCCCAAGTAACATGAATAACTACATGAAAGTAACATTCGTTTAGCATCGTAGTTATGCTGAATAAACTATAACATTGTGTGTCAAAACATTTTCATGTAGTTTATTCCTGTTAGTAATGTTTTCATTTCTTTACGTCCACTAACAAATCATATTTACGTTAGTTACTATCTCATCATTATTTGTAATAATTTGGTTGTCTGAAATATCACAACACAGATTGAAGGCATGCGTGATATTTTTCAGTAAAATATGCATTACATAATGAAAACAATACATTTACGAATGTCTCGTGGCATTTTTAACGTTATCTGATGACTCCGAAGATACATCACCCTTTGAATTAGTTTATTTGTATTTAGTGTCGTATATCGTTACGCGATATCCTAAGCTGTGACTGTAGTCATGTTTTCGGTCTGTATACAAAACGTGATGTATAACATTTTGCAAATCGACATTTTGCAAATATTTTATAAGCTTGTTTTGCCTTACCAGATAATAACAATATTTTAAAAGAACAACATTTCAGTTCATGTTGCGTGATTAACACTGTGTCATGTTATGTTTAACAGCATTCATTTGATATAACTAAGAAAAATTTTGCAAAATTATTTCTACTCTATGAAACATGGTTTGACTTTTAATGGAGTACAACCAAAAACAGGGAATTTAAAATAACTATCGATTGTGTATGAACCAAAGAAATGTTTCACTTAATAACACCGAAATTTTATGTCATTAAATTAGGTGCTCTAATATATTATTTTAACCATTCAGATTTGTCAGTATATAAAAATTTTATGGTATTTATTTTTATTATGTTATGTTAATATTTTAATTTTCACTAGTGTTTTGTAAATTAAACATGTTATTATGTTCTGTTCGTTTAGGATAAATAGCGTTATTTATTGTAACTGCATGCATCACTGGCAGAATAAATGTTTTGTGCAATGTCGATGTGCATAGAGAAGGGGGCAGAACCAGTTCAGAAATAGTTGAAAAACCAAGAATGTTGGACGTGTCTGGTGAATCGCTGTTGGAAGACGAAACCCACGACGTCGATATGAGACTGATCGTGAAATTGAAGACCGTCAGACGAGTCGCCTGGGTGGATGTAGAACGTCACCAATAGTCTTCAGAGGCCTGTCCATCCATTCTACGAAGATATCACTGGTAGGGTGACTAATTATTCCCGTGTGCAAGGCCCCCAACCAAGGTCCTTGTTCGTGTTGCTGGTTAATACTTAAAATTTTTAATTATGGACTGTGTTGAAGACTGGCTCTGCAGCGGGTTTCTCTCTGAAGTTTGCGGCTAGAGTAGCTAACTATTGCATTTGTTCTTTAATTTTACTATGGTTATCTATACAATCTCCTAAGGTACACAAGTAAATTATTTCAGTTATTTATTCTTATTTTACATTACCATCCTCGCACACAATAGACAATAACTTCCAATCTGTTCCGACCTTTAGCCCTGAGATCACGGTCTAAGAGGAACAGGTCTTGACACTGCGTATGCTCTCCTGTAAGTGAAAGTGACTCCTTCATGTCGCCGAGCACTAGTAGTAATTTGGTGGAATATTTGTCTTGTTTACATCTCGCGTTTTAACATTTTTGCAATTATTTACATAAAATAATACTAATAAAGTAAGCTGACATAGTATATACATGTACCACGTCCATAAATGCATTGCCATGTGTGGAACTGTTTATAAAAGTAGTCTGAAGAAATATGTTGTGTATTAAAGTTTAAGTGAACACATTCGAACAAACTATAATTCGTGCCCTACAAAAATTTAGAATCGTTGCAATGTGCATCTACAAGTAAAATATTGAAAAAGTAAATTTTATTGCTCTAAAAAATGTGTTCCAATACAATATTACGTTTCCATTTTTTTCTTTGATATAATACTCGCAATTCCGGTAACAACTTCACATTTTTAACTAAGCCAATAACAAAAACAAGACAAATCTCCACTAAATTACTACTAGCGCTCAGCGACAAGAAGTAGTCACATTTTATTCCTCAGTGTCAAGACCTCTACCTTCTTGGACCGTGCCCTGAGATTCAATAAATACGTTTGTTTGTGGAAATTTAATTGTTGTCTCATGCAGTCTTTATTCCATGGTTGTTTATTGAACGTCAAGTCCTTATGCTAGCTGGAGCCAGAATAACAAAGTCATCACTCATTATTGACAGACTTTACAACCATATCCACCTACACAAACGTAACCTCTGCAGATCATATATTACAGTGCATTATTTCAAAAGTAAATTAGTAAATGTTTATTTTGAATTCTAAATTTACGAATGTACACGAAGTTTTGATTTCCTATATAAGGAAAGGTATATTACATACAAATTTGAAACGTATATTACATACAAATATAAATTATTATTACATAATAATATAAAAAAGTTTATTATATACAAATATAAATGATATATCATGTGGCTAGGCAGCGAAACGTTGTAGATAACCTGGAATTTGCTTTTAAGTTTATGATTTTTTAAAATGTTTTAATGACTTCCTTGTTATAAATAACACTTCTTTATTACTTACGCTTAAATTTGGCGTTTTCTTACTTCCAAGTATTTATATTATTTTAATGTAAATAAACTTACTTTGAAAATAGTTCTACGGTACATATTAAGCCAGATGTACTACCTATCAAATCTTAACAGTACTTATTAGAATCCTTTAAATTAAAGGAAGATGATGGAATACAATGGGCATAGTTATTGTCCTGCACATATAAGCGAACTGTGCTAGGGCTACTCCTGATTGAAGTCTTTTGGTTATTTTCATTTTTTATTTAAACGCATGGATGTCTCAGTTAAGTGTTGATTTTATATTTCTGTTCTTACAAAAAATTGCTAACTTTGTTATTGCCTTGGCTCGGATGTTGCTCTAGAGATATAAATCAACTTACTCACGCCAGTCTGCCTGGTATAGTCTAATCGTGGTAAGTATTATAAGTTACATACCTCAGACATTCACACAAGTCCAAAGTATGTTCTTCATAGCTAACTGGGACGTTTTAACATACAAATAGTTTAAGTTTTTTCACTATTTTATTTTAAAAGAGCAGTAGTAAATGCAAGTCAAAAAAATTTATGTGTCGAACTTTACTGTATGCTCAGATTGATTTGTATTACAAGAATATTACTAAGAAAGACAAGCACTGGAAAGTAAAAGAAGGAAAATATGATATTGTAAATAACTATGTTACTGATGTAAACAGTACATATCCTGGAAAAGGGCGATTTCAAATCAATCCTTATCTTATTCCTTCTCTTTTTGGCCGAAATCATATTGTGTAAAGTGTTTGCATATTGGTTGAAATAATTTAATATCGTCATTTTTAACTGTCGTAAATTGAGTTTTATGCTTGTTTCTTTGACTTATGACATAAGACATTTGTTGTTATGATGCACGTTAGCAATAGTTAAGACCTATAAATTAAATATAGCTATTATTTTAACCTAGTAACCTAAACTTTGGCAGTATTTCAGTTACGTGTGTTTGCAGATAAGAGGTATTATATAGAAGGTTTATATTAGACTACAATATTTTCAATTTCAAACAACACATTTGAGATTATTGCATTAAAGCAATTTCTTGGTAGTGGTGACATTTTATACAGTGATACTGCATAGTGAAATTAAAACTAGTACACATTAAAAAATGTATTTATTAATATTGTCCACCAACGATTAACTGGACTCGTGCTTACTTTTCCTTGACCAAGACCTAGACCTACTTACATATAAGCATGCAAATTAGTGTACCGATGAATAAAATCAATAAATATGTTAATTTTTATATTAACAACAACCTTTAAAACATTTTCAATTAATATATGCGTAAATTAGTAGTTATAATGATGAATAGTTATTTATGCAAAGTGAATATCTTTGTCATAACAATGAATTTGTTATATCCGTCTAGTTTTACTTACCACTATTATGAAAATACAAATATTACTTTCTTAAAGCAAGGAAATAGAGATTTATACCTTAGTAAACTTATTTGTAAAAAGTGTTAGGCCTAAGTCATTGTGACGGTGTCAACCTGACATCAGCAGCAGTTAACGTTTCTGGTTACGACGCAGTATTTTTCCCGAGTGGAAATTTCCATGGACATACTTTCGCCTAGTGCATAACTATAGTTTAATGGAGGTTACCTGGTAGTTGTGTGCGATGGCATGGATTCCCATGATGTATTGTGAACAGACTTGAAATATTACGTTAAACTTTAATAACTCCGCACCGCACCTTCACAAATTTCGACGTCCGTCCTGGTTCCC
>PNEQ01049880.1:0-10430 GCA_003012365.1 Medauroidea extradentata
TTTGGAAAATCCAAAAACAACATGGCGGATGTGATGTCATCCAAGATGGCGGACGTTACGTAATTCAAGATGGCGGACAGTGACGTAATCCAAGATGGCGGACAGTTACGTCATGGCAGCCATGTTGATTGCGTCATCAGCTGCTCCACTGCTCCACAGCCAGGAGCCAGTGTCCCCGCAGCCCCCTTTTCCTACTACTCCTATCCCAAGAGACACAGAAAATTCGTGTATTTTTTTTGGACACAAGGTAGAATTCAAACAACTGCAAGTTCGTGCCACTTTCGCAATTGGCCTTGCACTTATTTGACACGTCCTAGAGGGCGCTGATCCAATAATAAGACGCTACTAAATACCGGTCCACTAATGTGGTATCACTGTGTCAGTGAGCAGCCGACAAACAGCTGATGTCTGGTTGAGTAAGCACATGTTCTTGAAGGCTAGTCAACACGTCAGTAAGGTTTAATGGAACGATGGGGGAAAACTGAAATACCTTGACAAAGCTCGCAGGCCAACAGCAATGTACGCAAAAAATGCGACAGTTGGAATTACAGTCAAAGGGGTGGAACCTGGATCACCGAGGCAGGATAAGTGAAGTCCAGTAGCAATTCGTAGAAATAATTTACCAGACAGTAGACAATTCAGACACCAAAGAATTTTTTTAACACTCTCTTATACGTTCCTTTAAGAAAGGCATTGGTTTTAATTAACACAGTGTAATTTTGATAAAGATTATCTCTATTGTATTATGATACGGAACTCTATCAGTACTGCTAACGTTTATGTATACACAATTACAATTAGAAAATAAATTATGATTATTCATAAAACTGACTAACTACATGTTTATGGTATATGCAATTTGTAAGTAAAGTGTAACATTTAATATTTTTAAATTTTAATTGCTTTAAGTTAGCTTAAAAAATTACTTATAATTATTCTGTGAAGTTTTTTCTTGTAATTATTTGTATCGTAATATATATATATTTTAAATTGTACTAAACGACAAGAGGTAATCTAACCATATCCAGAGATAAGATTATTCATTTGCATTAGAAACTAAAATTTTATTGATTCAACATACGTTCGATTTCAGTATACTGCAGATTAGACTGTATGTTTTAAGCCCGGTACACTCTATCCTTAATTATCTACTCAATTCGTTACGCAATTCTGTTCATGTAACTGAATTGAGATTTAATGGCAGAATTCTGTAGAAAAATGTATCTTATATGTACTCACTATCACTGTTTATTAATAAGTTTGTATATATTACGTAGATAAATGTATCTGTAAGGTTGATTGTTATATTACACAAATTATAACTTAAATTTCCGAAAACTATTTCTCCTGCAAGACACGCGTCTAGTGCCGAATAACTGAACCTACCTTGTATTATTTAGGTTTCAAAAATTCAGAATGTTGTTTGTTCAGTAGGAAACAATTATTTTATATCAATTTGAAGCATATTAGCAGCCATACTAGCGTAATTCGTATGCGCGGTGGCTGAAACTGTGCATAACACGTGAGTGTCAACATACACTACAATGTAAAATTAGACGGGTTATATCTGTGGAATTAATCACGGAATTCTGTCTGGAACAAGCGTAGTTGCGGTACACACTGTCGCAGTGCTACTTGTACTCAATTAGGTACGAAACTATGTACTTAAGGCCTCGCTCTTTAGTTTTGCAGTGGTTTCGAAAAAAAAAAAAAAAAAACTTTTTTTTAACACAAATGAATACTTGTATCAAAAACTAATTCTGAAAGTTTTAACACTTATATCATCGTTTGTATCTGAATTTTTCTGTTGCAATATACCAAACTGATTTTTAGATTTTTGCCCCTGAAATATCACACATTTTGTTGTCAAAATAAGCAAAATTAAGCAAAATAATTATTTTCCAGCAAACGGTACATTATTTTAAAAACCGCTCTGGCAAAATTGTGTATTGTGTGACTTTACACAGTCTCAATTTTTTTCAAAGCATTTGGTTCTAAATTATTTGAGTTATTTGCAATTGTTTGAAAAAAATTAAAGATCATGGGCTTACTTATGGATAGTGCGTACTGGGCTTTACAACTACAAGGTCATCAGGTTATTTAATTCCCCCTGTTAAGAAATCTATGGACTAAAGTAAAAGTAATGCTGTTTAACCTAGTAGCTGAATATAAATAGCAAAATTAAAAATCTTCATTGATGCTCAATTATTTTTACTCATGTGCTCATAAATATAAATAAATACTCGAATTTTTAACATTTTTTAAATCATGACCAATAATTTCGCTGCTTATTTTTGGCACGTCCACGTGTTTATTAGACATATTCATAAACGCGTTGTCAGTGTATATAAGCGTATATTAACTTACTGCTTGGCGATGTCTTAGTCGAACCTGACTCACTCCTACGTGGAAGTTTTCAGCATAGTACAGAATCATGTCGTTGGAACATGGCGAATTATAATAACACGTTAAAACTGTTACCAAAAAACATTCTTATCAGCAGATGCTAAATAGGCATCCTTCCTGAGTTTATCAAAGAAGACTTTCAGTGAATGGAAACGTTGCACACCTGCATCGTCATATTGAGAAATCGGTATTATGCCGTAAACGTTGGCGATAATGCTGAATATTAAGCTAGAAGGGTCACAATCCTTTGCTGTGCAGTCTGTCAGTTACCTTATAGGGAAAGCAGTGTCGTAATTTTGGGTTTATGAATTTGTTCCCAGCTAATTTTTAAATTTTACCTTTTTTTTTTAGAGCATACTATGTAAAAGATTCTTATCATATGACTAGGAATTATATACTAGTTCTGTTACAACATCTGAAACCGCCTAACGGAATCAACCCATTTCCTTCTCCTGACTTTTATATAATAGATTACTTCAGGAATTCTGTCAGTGCTTATTTAAATAAATAATACGTTCGTGTTCTTTGCTTTAATGTAGACAGAATATAAAATAATAAACCTCTGTAATATTTTATTCCCGAAAACAAATAATTTTAAGTTAATAACTGCCCTTGCCCTTAAAGTTCATTCGTAACATTTAAAGTACATATAATACACACTATATTACACATAACTATCACTGCTGGATACGTTGTTCAATGTGTAATAGATAGAGGCACGATTATTTCGCGTATTTATTCTAGGTCATGTTGAATGCCAATAATGTATACTTCGTTACTCTTTCTGTGATTAGACGACACCTGCTTTAACACATCTTTGACGACTGCAAGCCAGTGATAAATAAGTAAACAAGTCGTGGTGGTAACACGTGTTACGGTTAGAAGCCAATGGATATTTGACTTTGGCCAGTGTATGTATAGGTCTGAGAGGTCTAGGCGGTTGCCAGATGAATACGGCTGTAGTAATGGACACCCTGCGCTACTCTGATACTCCAATCTAATTCCTATAGTCCTCTCCAACAACTGCTAGGAGTCACACAAATTTCGATAATCGTCAGTGAAAAATGACTTGGCGTTTATTGAGTGTGGGGAGAACCGTTGTCTGCTTAACAGCAAACGGCTAAGTGATCGGGATGATAATATGATATGGAATGAATCGCGGTAAAATACAGGAGTCAACTGAGAATACCTACTGATTGACGGCAACGAATGCCATGTTCCCCACGTGCGAGAATCGGCTGCGATCCCGCCAGCAATCAATATCGGAACGCCGTGAAGGGAGGCGTGTGGTCTGACCACTACACAACTGCAGTCCTAATTATAAGCCGGTGACGTTGCCAGCCAAGGACACCTGAAGAAGCCAATGACACCTGAAGACTGCGTACGACGGTCTATATGAGAACAGCTCCTGAGTTTTCTTTCAGATAGGCACTGCGCGTATCTGTCGCGTTGTCCTATTTCTTCCTGCAAGCCGTAACACAGAGATAATGGTCATCAATCAATTGCTATGGTATACATTAAACGACCACTTGTCCCATTTATCTTCAGTGCTTTGTGCAACAAAACAGCGTTCTCATATTTTCTCCTTTTTTTCTGTCACAGTTGATAAAGAAGATACATGCGAAACAACTTTCAAAGTTCCAAAACGCCAAAGTACGTTTTAAGATAGCGAGGTTTACACAAATATTCGAACACCAAAACTCCGTAAATTAATTAAGTGCTGGTAGCTTAAATACCTTCAGTTCTAACATTTATAAAATATTATTACATTTTCCGTTTTGTTGATATTCATGTGATAACTGACAGTTTTCACACAACTTTACACAATTTTGGAACTGGAAAAGGTAACTGGCATGGTGAGAGTGAGAGTGAGAAATTTTGGTCAGCGCTTAACATCGAGGTCTTTAGCGCTGGTGAGGGGTGACATGAGGTGAGTATGGAGCAGCAGTGAAATGAATGGGCGGGGGAAACGGGAGATCCCCGAGAAAACTCGCCGACCAACGGCATCGTCCGTCACGATTCCAACATGCGAAAATCCGGAGGCCGACCCCGCCGTGAATCGAACCCTGATTGCCTTTGTGGGAGACGCATGGTCTGACCATTCGGCCACTGCGGCCCCACACTGGCACGGTCTTTGTTAAGAAACCATCCCAGCACTCGTCTGGGGCGACTTCGGGAAGCAATAGAAAACCCTAATCAGAATGACCAGAGCCGTGGGTTGAACCCGGATTCTCTAGATTGCCAGTCCAACGTGTTACCGTTGCGTCACATAGCTGTGTAATTCTACAAATTCACATGTTACATGCACAGCAGTACATTTCCTCTGTAGACCCAAGACTTAACGCTCTTTGAAATGGCCTGAGTGTATAGAACACCATTTAGAGCATCAGAAACGAGAAGGTAATATTTTCCGTCGTTGACGGCATCTGTAAACACATCTTGGACCATATACCGTATATGTATTAATAACGTCCCCTTAAGACATTTGCCCGAGATATTTCGGACTGTATATCAGCAAGAAAAAGAATATAAAAAAAATTTAAAAATTAAAAAAATTTTAAAAAAATAAATAATATATATATTTTTAAACATTTGATAAAACTTTTACTGCCTAAAACATATGTGTATGTTTAATTTGTTTAACAACTTTTAATATTTTTAGCAAACACAGTAAGAAGAAAACCTGACACTTAAGGGGTTAAAACATCCTGAAGCGAGATAGCCGACACTAAGACAAGAAATTTGATACAAGACACTTGGCGTCGCAATAGTCGGGAAATGCCTTAAAATTGGTGACCAAACGTTGAACATATGGTACCACAGATTTTACACATTGCTGCATCTGTGGCTGTCAGGCGTAACGTTCGTGTTGTGTCAAACCAATTATTTTTGTCCACTTATCAGTGTACAACCTTGCTCGCTTGTGCTGGTTCACATTAGTGTCAACTAACACTTCGCTGATGCGCAGGAAACGTACACAAACACTCTGCACAAGACATCAGATTGGAACCCAGTAAACTGTGCGAGTAAGCAGCACACGTGGGCCAGGTGGTGCACGTGGACACAATTAATTGGTTTGACGCAACACAAACGCTATGACTGGTAGTCACAGATGCTGCGATGTGCGGCATCTGAGATATCATATGTTCAACGTTTGGTCACCAATTTTAAGGCATTTCCCGACTATTGCAACCCTAAGTGTCTTATATCAAATGTCTTGTCTCAGTGTCGGCTATCTCGCTACAGGATGTATTAAACGTCATTCATTAACACTCTGTATATCTGTGCATGTACCTGTATTGGCATCAAAGTTAGGCTATAAGGAAAAACTATATCATAAATGTTTAAAAATAAAGCAAGTTATCTAATATATATATATTATTTGTCACGAAAAAGTAATTAAATGAAAGCTACAAAAGACACAAAAGTCAGTTTTCATAAAACTATCTCTCAACTGCATCAACAAATGTCGCGAAAACTACTTATTTTACGACCAGTCATTGTCACAATAGTGGCCACAAATGAAGATTCCTTACGTAATTATCAATGTTTTTCTTCATTAGCGGCAGCCTTTTAGCAGTAATTGCTTGTATCGCAATGCATTCTTATTACATTCGCTGCAGAGAGGTTTTCTCCTCGTAGCTGAGTACTTCTAAACGAAAGCAAAAACTAAATTGCTTTCCACTGCGGTTTAAGCCGCACTACTTCTTCACTCTTCGTTGGCAAAAAGAGAAACAGATGATTTAAATTGTTCCCTTTAATGGACTTTCTTCATTAGTTAAACGAGACTCAATTTAGAGTAACACTTCCACGGTATTAAATCCTGAACTCGTTGACGTTAAAACGGTTACGGACAATCAGTAGAAACTAATTAATTTTGAACGCGAAAGAAACATGTATATTTTTTTCTATCCCAGCTCATAAAAGAACACGTCACAAAAAGATGCATTAATAATGCCTTATGTACCTACTGAATTTTTGTCCTGTTTGCTGTCACTCATAGAGGGCAAAATTTTCTCAAAACTCAAATACAACATTTTTCGTTCTCCACCAGTCTCTTATTGTCTTTACAAAACTATTTTGCTACAGATGAACATAACCTACATTTCTTAAACAGCACATTTGAGAAAAAAAAACAAATCTCTAATTATCTGTAAAAGTCAATTTCTCTCAACAAATTTTAAAGCCTTCGCGTGTATTAAAAAAAAAAAATAATAAGTTACGTATGCAAAAATTACACACCTTTCTAATTTCTTGGTCTCTCACATGATTGTTTTGACGCAAGAATGCTTGCATAATAAATAAGATCCAAAAATGTTTTAAGTATAGATATATTAGAATAGCTTGGTTGAAGATGCAAGGTATATCATTTGTTACCTTTTGTTAAAAGAAAATAGTACCTTATCTGTTTTGAACAAAATTAACTTAGTAGTGGGGCTTCAAATTTCCTTAAGTGTCGCATCTTCCCAGAGTTACGTAATATTATTTCTGCTCTAGCGTGGTAACTACAACAAAAGAGAAACATGAGAAAGTTAAAAATGCATAGTTACACGTATTTCTTATATATATATATATAATTTTAGCACTACTGCGAATCGGGTACGTAAGACGTATAAGACTGATATATCTCTACTTAATTTTTAAGGTAAATTTAATATAGTTATTGAACAATCGCTTCTGTGATTTTCATACAACTGTCTTTATGTAGTCATATTTTGTAGTGTTTTAATCAGTTTGTGTTTCCTTTTTCATTTTTGAGAAACTCTATCTTATTTGCGAACTAAAAATTAAAATATCGTTGCTGTTTTATCTGCTTAATAATGTCTGGATTCCGTGAAGAAATTCCACAGTTTTAAATGATAAATATTGAAATCTGTGCCAATGGATGAAATTAACTGATTAAAAAAAAAATGATATTTAAGAAGGTAGGGCCTATGTAAGTAAGGCAACGGTGTAATGAACAGAGACGTGACCAGTGAATCAGGCTGTAACTGAGCACGTAACTGGCAACAGACTGCTGTAACGAACCCTCCCAGCATTCACAACGAGTAATTTTTGAGAAAAAAAAACATCGCACTGAAATCCTATCAGAATAGCCGAACAGGGAACTGAAACCACGTCTTCCCGATTGTGGGTCGCTCAGATTCACGATGGAAAAGTCAATAATATAATTACATTAAAATATTTAAAATTGTTATGTCACGAACTGAAGCAATATTTTTAGATTCACGGCAATGAAAGAAAATGTTGCTAATAGTCTGTGAAGCCACAAAAAAACATACGCATACGAAAAATAATTTTGTTATTTTGTTCAACAAAGAATATCGACAGCTGCAACAATGTTTGTATAAGCTCTCATGAGAAATTATTTTTTCTGCACGCTACAGTTTAATGGCTATTGCAATACGGCCTTTTAATATACTTTCGCAAAGATATTTGGTAATGCAAAATTTAAATTAATTAAAATAATTAAAATTCGACCATTTTTTTAAATACAAGCGAAATCCCCAAGATTAAAACCTCAGGTGTTAAAGACTACTAAAATGAACACTTCTGTAATTCATTTTCTGCATGTTTTTGAAAGATAATTTTGAGAGAATCTGGAACTAATTAGTATATTTTTATCACTGAAAGTTAATAGAAGAATGCGGTTTTAAATTAATTTCTTACTTCTTTAAAATTTTACGTGTGTTTGATGTAACGGGCTTAGCTATGAACTCGCTGGACATTTCAATTCATTTGCTTATTTGAAAAGTGAGAGAGCAAAATCCTTGTCCATTTTCGCAGGGATCCAATTTCAAACGAGATATCTTATCCCTTTGTCTCTTTGCCAGAGAGCTTAAAAAAATAGAAATAAAAGCACAGTGCGCATTATACCTGCGCGTATTTTATTCTCGGCGGCCGCCGGGAGGGAGGGATTTTCGATTCGATCCAGCACACCAGTCGCCGATTCCATAAGCCCCACATTTTGCATACATTACGTTTGGCGTAATTCCTGCAGAATCTGCGAGCCCACTCCATATTAGCGAGCTTCCCCACTCCACAGCCAGCTTCACTCTGGCCAATGGGGAATCAGAGCGGCACGTCGTGAATGTACGGATTTAAACAAAAATCTTTTTAAATTATGTAAATCTTTGTTCCTGGGCAAAAAGCCACTACAATATAGACAGAGAAAGAAAAAAAATTGTACTGGCTTTTATGCGGGCAGATCTATGAAATGCTTACCAAACGAAATTGGATATTTTTAGGTGTACTCGTACGAACAAAGTCGCACGCTCTGGTACAATTATAAAACATCCGTCGAAGACTGTTACATTCGTACAACTTTTTATTTCTGAATTGCTTTTGCAATAACATTGACATAACACAGAAATCATGCTACATTTCGGGTTGTGGTATGTTAGCTTTTAAATTATACAATAAACGTTTTAATTTATATTGTAATTGTTATTATTTTGCTTGGATACATACACAGGTTTTCAATTGTACGAAGATTCTTTTACACTGCTCTTTCATTGGAAACAATTAAACAGTCGCATTTGATCTTACAAACACTGTAAACTAATCGATTCTTCTTCCCTTGGAAAATTGTCACACCTGTATACTTAACCTTTACGAACGGTGCCTACTGGAATCGTGAAGAGGCGTGCAAACCTATAAAAATCCTGATTTAATTCGGAAACCATTTCACTTGGCACGCGGTTCATAAAGAATATCATTTGAGAACTCTCAGACAGGCCTATTTATTTGAAAGACATTACTATAGATACTAGCAAGCATATTTTTGAGTTCTAATTAGGCTGAATTGAGATATTTCACCGCGAACATTATGTAAAAGCATAATTTTCAAGAACCTCTGAATAAAATAAGCCTGTAGAGCGAACCTTTAACTTTCGTAGCGTACGACAAAAATATAGAGTTGTCACTGAATGTCCCATAGTAAAAACGGTTCGGCGGGAAGCCTTGCACGCTAGTTCAGCGCTTGACTCATTGTGGCGATGCGGCATTTGATGTGCACACCACTGTCGACCTTATATCTCCGTCGCTTCAGAGCCTCTAACGTGCAGGTAGGCGGCGCCCTTAAGCTGACATCAATTCGTGCAATGCAACTATTTTTAATACGCATAGTTTTCACAATCACGTCGTACGGCTTGTCTTCCATTATATAGAAAATATTTATGTAAAGTGCTGTAATCGGTATATGGAAATAAATTATTAGCCTATTATTAAAAAAAAATAAAAATAAACTACTACACTCCCGTTCGACTACATCAAATGCAAACCATGTCGACTCTTTATGGCCATGCTAAGTATTTTTTTTTCACGTTGGAAATGTTTTTTAAATGATTTGATAAAATTCAAAACTTATAAAAGTCAAACGATACACAATTCTATGTACACGTTTTGCAAAATAATGCACCGTTTGTGGACAGTAAATTATTTTCCTAGATTTTTTTTTATTTTCACAACACAATTGGTGACGCTTTGGTTGCAAACATGGGAAAAACTATGAGATTTATTGATACAAAAAATAGGTACAACTTAAGGTATATCTGTGACAAACAATTAGGGGTTCTTTGGAATGTACATTGTTTTATTTTTTTTTTAATTTTGGTCGAAATTATTGTAAAACTACCGGACGTTGCTTTATTAAACAATAGGAACGCAACTGAGCTCAACTGAGAGCTAGTATACTTGACACTTTCTTTACAAAACTTTTGGTTGGTTATGAGATATTTCTGCTGTTCCGCATTTCTGACCGTAGAGATATGCCGACAGATTTCTATTCCAGATTGCGCACAGTCACCCGCAGAACTCTGTAAAGGGGGGGTGCTGTCTGATGTTAGAAACACACACGGTAGAAACACATACCACAGAAACACAGAAGACAGAATGTTCTAAGCAATGCCAGTTCTATATTATGTGTTTCTAAAGTATGACAGTTCTTAGATGTGTGTTTCTATTATACGACTGTTCTAAAGCACGTGTTTCTATAGTATACCAGTTCTAACATCTCTGATTCT
>PNEQ01049888.1:0-27351 GCA_003012365.1 Medauroidea extradentata
TCGCCTCTGGCCAATATACAAAACTAAATTTAAAATAAATGAAATTAAACAAATTATTACGATTGAACAAGATTAAACACATAATTCTGATTACAATGAAATGTCAACGGACTCTCTACGACAATTCTATCACATTTTGCATAATTTACAATTAACATTACATTTAATCAATACAAATGGCAAAGAGGCCTGTTACACATAATAACGTAGTTGTTACAACAAATATTATCAACGATATAATGTATATTAACTGAGTTGAGCGGTCGCAGCTTAAAATTGAGACCGGAAATGAGACGTTAATTAAATTAAATAACAATTTTATTTGTAACAATAATGACTTTGTAAGAAATTTATTTACATGAACTGATATAATAACGTGCTTAATCATAAACAGTTTTCAGTAGAGATTTGCACCAACGATTAAACCATTAGTAATACGTAGTCGTTAAATTAGGCGCTGTAAATTAATACGTTCCTTGTTTCTTTATTAAAATTTAATATTTCAGTTCATGTGACAGTTGATATAAGCCTGCGAAAACTTAAAGCCCGCTACTCATAGTGGGTAGACACCACAAGTAACCACGCTGACAACAGTTGTAGCTCAGAGACAACATGTAATATTGTGCCGTGAATGAATACCTGAGTGGCGTGGTCGCTGGCTTACATTGCGAACACTAGTTGTTTACTGAGAGCGCTGCCTGGATGTTTTCTCTCCAACCGCCTTTGATACGTCGTCCTCAATTACTGCCTCCTTCCCGTTGCTGCAGTCACATTCACAACACATCATTATCGTTCAGTTTGACAACAAACAAAGGCCAGCACGGCTCCGAGTAGAAATGTTTTGAAACGTGAAAATCATTGTCCAATTAAAAACAAACCTTTCATTTTAAATTTTAAATTTTCCTACTTTATAAACATTGAAAAAAAATTCAAACATATTTTATTGTTTTGAGTTTTTTAATTACGTAGCCTATAACTAAATGCTCAGGATTTTTGTTATTTGGTATTTTAAAAGAATTATTTTTCTGAAGATAGAAGAAAAGTATCTCAAGATGATGTTCTGTATGATTCGAAGTTAACAAGTTTTACATCTGTTTCTTATTAATTATTTATCATTCTGTTGTCGATAGCACTAGCAAAAGTGTCTTGAGTGTTGTTTCTAAGCAGTAAACACAACGATGTTCATGTGGTAGGGTTATTTTCTTATTTCTATGGCTTCTCGGATGTACCTTCCCTGGTAGTTGAAGATGTCGGCAATGGTTCTGTATTTGTTAAAATTCTAGGCTGTGCATGCTTTCCATTGAACACTCTGCAGCAGTATAAATAAATTACTTTTCCCTTCAGTGAAGGTGTATGGTGCGAAACCGACTGCTAGAATTTGACGGCATGTGCTGGTTTTCTGTAAACATTATGACTGGCGTAGTTGTCTTCTCTCATCACCAGAACGTCCAGAAATGATAATTTTTCCTCTGTTCAGATATCAATAGTAAATGAATGTTGAGACAGAAATTTGTTTCTGATCTTCATGGTTCCAGATTATGAAGGTGTCATCGACATATCTGCTACAGCATTTAGGTTTTTCATAGCTAGTGCTGATAGCTTTTTCTTTTCACTGTTGCGTAGAGCAGAAAAAGTTGTGATGCCGTGGCTACGCCTTCAGTCTGCCTGTAAATTTAGCCTCTGAAGGAGAAGAAGGTAGAGTAGTCACAGTGTTCTGTGATCTTCACTAGGAATTTGCTGACGACGTCGTTTCCAATGTTTTAAGATGGAGTTCAAGGGATTCTGGGATGCGCACAATGGCGAAAAGTGACACCATATTGAAGCTAATTAAAATGTCTGCAGGCTGTAGAGAGAGAGCTACTGGCGAATTTTAACGAATTGTGCCGAATTTTGTACAGAAGAAGCCAGGATGAGAATGACATGCATACCGAAATGACGGAATCACTTTCGATACCTAAAAACCAAGAGGAATCAGACAACTGTCGCAAAAATCTTCGAAATTTATTATTAATTTGGTTTGTACTTGCTAGTACTGACCTCAGTTTCCTCACATTTAATCGTGAATTTGTTAACTATGAAAGGAGCCAGAGGTAAGCCAAAGGTATCACCTTTTGATTCTTTGCATATGTTGTTATTGAATGAAAAAGTAGAAGATACAAAGTGTTCCGAGAGGATATCAGACTATCGTCTATGCTAATCCAAATGGGGAAACTTATTGCACATGTCTATGATATATGCTCTGTGTGGACCAGCCAGAGTTATTTGTTTTTGTCACACACCATCCACCATACAGTTACTATTCATTAGCCACTTTATAAATAAACGCGAAGTGAATAGAGGAGGAGGGACTGACGAAACTGCAGCGTAGTTCCGCGCAAACTTGACAGGCTGCCACTACGCAACTTTTCTCTCTGGCGTCTCTCGGCTAACAGTTCCCGATACAGCTGCCACATTAATTGAGACGGACGAGTGCTGGCCCCTGATTGGATCACCGCCGGCAGTTATAAATACTTTGCCCTTTCCACCGTGCCGACATAAAAACAATTCGCGCCAGACGGCGATGGAGATATTGGAATTACTATTATGCGAATGTTCATGTTGGGCCGTGTTCCAAACCAGTCAGAAAACGTAGAATCCAAAATAAACTTTCCTGTATTTCGGAAAACCTGTAAGTGCAAAGAAATTTCCACGTTGTGAAACATTCATCTCTTTCTGTCGGCGGTTGGATTTAGCTATAGTTAGGGCCATGAACTTTTCGCGAAAAATTATTTTGCCTCAGTTCGTTAAGCGCCTTTACGTGCACATCTGCAGCTATGCTTCATGTTTATTGGAAGAGTGCCTGTGTGACAGCACATCTCTCATTTGACTGCGCCAATCACTATAAGGTTACCGCAGCACCACGCGACTTTTATTTGCTGGTAGAACCTCAAGACATGTGAGAGTTATGTGATCCAATCACTGACCTTGTCCATGAAGCAGAAATGCAGCTGTGCCTATAAGTAAAGATGTTTGCAGCACTTATTTCAGTGCCTTACGTGCGCACCTGCATCTCTGCTTCGTGGTCAGTGATTGGATGCCGTAACACCCAGCGTCTGGAGGCAGACGTGATGTGTGGCAGTTATCCGTGTACTAGTGTAGTGTAATGTAGCTACACATATTTGTGAGATGGTGTAATTACACCCGCGTTTCTGGATTAAATATGTTGTTTGCTGCAGCAGCTAGATCCGATAGCGTTTTAAAACTTACTAATACCGAGCGACGTAACTCAAAGATAACGCGCTGGGCTCGCATTCACGAGGTCCCGGGTTCGATCTCCTGCATTCCTGATTTCGATTTTATATGATTCCCGATAACTCCAGACGAATGTTGGAATGGTTCCTTAAGAGCGCATGGTATATAATTCAGTGCTAAAAGCATCAATTTACAATTGTAGGTTTTTCGAAGGCAATTCGCAAAAATGAAAAACGGCAATCCTAGAAAATAGTTTTGCCGACTTTCTGAGCAAAAAATTTCCTCACTTAACGTATATCTGAAGAACAATCTCTGACGCCGAAATCTCGTACATTTAATTGCGGCGCAAGAGAACACGATTAATAAATACTTCATTCTGTATAAATGTTCGCTCATAAAGTTGGCAAATATTATCAAGGATAGTTGTTGTGCAGTTTTTCTATATTTATTTTCAAAAAGTGTTCATCTCAATTGAAGAATTCAGCCCTTATTTATCTACCACGCCCTCTTAAGGGCACCGCCCATCACGCACTCAAATGTGTTGTAATGTACAGAAGAATTCCACATGCGTTGATTATGCCATTGCAATATAAGAATCCACTCTTCGTACAAGGACGGAATGACATTGGTAAGACACAAGTATGTTTATTAAAAATAAAAACATGCTTTTCAAGCATTTCAGCATAGCTAAAAAAAAAAGACATTTTCAGACTGCCATTCTTCAGAACTAACCGGATATATACGAAACTGAGACAGAAACTTGCTACAAACTTTCCACCAATAAAAGTGTATGGTCACCGCTTAAAGTCCCATAGTAAAAATGTATCGGCGGGAATCTTGCACACTAGTTCAGCGCTTGGCTCCTTGGGGCGATGCCGCGTTTGATGCGCGTTGCAAAGTCGTCCTTATAGCTCTGTCACTTCTGAGCCTCTAACGCTCAGGCAGGTAGTGCTCTTTACTTAAACAAAGGCCATGGTCGATTCCTCTCCCAGCTCCTGTCATTGTACCAAGTTGTGTCAACGTCTATAATGATCTCGCTGTCGACGAGACGTAAAAACCATTTACCTTACTTCAAACGTACTAATGAGGTTTTCGATGTAAATTTTATTTAGTGAGAGTGAATGAATAATTTTTCTTTGTGTTAAGTATAAGTATCTGTAGATCGCACTGCGAAATTAGTTTGTATATACATAACAATTATTTAATACGTGCTTTTGTAAATTTGAGTTTGTCACGCGTATCTCACTAATGAACATACTATTTATTTATTTAATTTATTTTCTCCGTAATCTAAAATAACAATGCAAACATTCTTCCCAACATAAGACTAGGCGACCTATTCGATAAACGTTGTAAATCGCACCTTAGTTTAAACCTTTCGCACATTGTCATTACGATACGCCAGCTACGCGTTATGGAGCAGGTGTAAGGATGGGTTCACAATTGATAACATAACAGTAAGCATAGAACATAGGTCTTTCGCACAAGAACTAACATCTATGTATTCTTATCTACCGACTCACATAAAAAAGTGGTTGTGTGCATAGAGATGCTGCCATAGCAAATGGTAATATTTCATTTTTTGTGCGTACGCATAGGACAGCAACCAATCACAGCAAAGGGGAGTTTGTGAATGTCCGCCATGTTGGTTTAACCTCCAAAAATACACGCGAGCAAAACAAAGCTAGATTAAGAAATGTCAATGTTAAAAACTATGTTTGTACATTGTAAATAATGTTTTACTATGAGCAGTTTATAGGAACTTTGTTTATGTATTTCCTTTTATCACCAAATATGATTCCACTTCAAATATGTTTCATTGGCTTTCGGTTAACTTTTATGCAGCAAGGAATATTTCAGATTCGTCGAAAACATAACGGTGAGAATACAATTGTGAACAAATTATGCACAAGGCGTAGTACCGCACAGTTTCCACTGTTATGTTGTATGTTCGGTGATGTTTTTTAATTGTGAACCAACCATAACTCTTTCTGCATAAAATGACACTAGTGTAACAACACCGACAGAAATGAAAGAAAGCTAGTGACTGGCGTCGACGCTGGTAAGTTTCCACCTCAGATTGTCGATGTGAATATATTCCCCGTGGCTGCTATCTCCCTACACTACAGAGTAACTCACTTACCTGCGTCAACCGCTCGAAGGCCGAGGAAGCTTGCTTAAACGAGAGTCCTTCACTCTGAGTCGCTCGGACGGCTACAAACTCAACAAATGAAAGACATGCCACCAGTACACTCACAGCCTTCTTGGCAAGAGACCTATGTTGCTCTTATCGACCGTGGGAAACACTCGAATATCGATTCTCCACCAACTCCGGTGAACTTGGGTATTTTTATCTCCAATATAAATAGAAAGGTAGACTTACGATATTTACAACACGTTCAATGTTGCGTGTAGCATATTCGTTATTTGCGTTTTATTACACTAGGAAAGTATCAAATCCATTAAATACCTTCCATTTGTGATATATATTATTTTCGTAATAATACTACTAGACTGAAATTTAAAGTTATATTTCACAATGATTTTGAAACTGTGGCGACACGTTCAGTGTTCCAATGCACACGCTGCTAAACAATGACTATATGTGGAGATGATGATACATCGCGAAAAATGTTTGTGCCAACATACTCTTGAAAACATTGGCGTTCCTTGTGATATGTATATATATCACTATAAGTGCGATGTTACCTTCCGTACTTTCCGAGAAATGCCTACAGTCTTTCAAGGAGTTTATAGCACCTGTGCTACACAACAACTGACTGACAAGAAAGGCCGCCCACGAGATGAGGAAGGAAATCTGGCCTTCATTAAAGCTATGGAGGAAATTGAAGTGGATGAAGAACAGACAAAAACAATTGAAACACTACAGGAAACGATGAGAAGACATTTACAAGACGACTTAGAAGCTTATTAGGAAATATTTATGATGACAAGAATTTCTGAGCATTTTAGTGTAGTTTTCTAAAATGTGTATTCGTAAATTTTATTTTCATTTGGTAAAATTTTCTGCTCTTTAGCTATGGTCCGACATATTTTGACCTGCGATCACTGAAAAAAAAACTTATTATTCACTGCAAAACATTTTGTTAAAATGGACCTTCAAATTTTTTGTAGTGGTTACAAATTTTTTTTTGTAGTCACTGCAAAACTTTATTGGGAACAGCAAAAATTTTTTGTGGCCACTACAAAAAATTTTGGTAAGGTCCATTTTAACAAAATATTTTGCAGTGACTAATAAGTATCTTTTTCAGTGATACGTTGTTTTCGGCTTATTGCCTTTTACCTTTTACAAACCCAGTATAATGAAAAGTGCATTTTAATTATATACAAAACTTTTTTTTCTTAAATTTTGTTCTTCCTATTTTTTGGCATATGATGTGCAGTTTCGGTATTATTGTACTGTGGCATTTTCGCAACAAATTCTAAAAAAAGTTTTTATGCGAAATAGTATGAAATTAGAATATATTGCGGGCAAAGCTAGGCACTTTGCCTATTGATCTGAAATTGTTTGCTGTAAAGAACGCCGTTTACGGTTTATTTCATTACTTAATATTTTTCTGGGGATGGATCCCGGATAAAGAAGAAGTTATAAGTGGATTTTCGTGTTTTTGGATATATTATGGTAAATTTTGTGCTCTTTAATTTTTGTCTCTACATGTTTTGTCGTGAGATGCACCGTTTTCGACATAATAAATTTTCCCGCATATTTCCGGGACAAATTCCGAAAAAAAAAAAAAAAGAAAAACCGGAAGGTGGATTTCGGTGGATTTCGGATATGTTATTCTACGAATTTTCTGCAAATTTCAATGCACAAAAATAACAAGAAACATAGGCCTACATAAAATAGTTTATGTATGTTATATGTACATATATTATATCAGACAACAAAAATTCTAAAAATATAATCCAGTCGAATTTTGACACAGTATCCAGACACAAAAGTCAGACACAAATAAAACCAGATTCCCAATATGAAAAAATATGGAAATAGAAAAAAAAAAACAATGAACAGTGGACAACAAACAAAAAACAAGAGACAACACAACACAAGTTTCGTTGTTTTAAACTGGTTTTGCAGTTAATATATTATTTTTGTTACAATCGAATGATGGCGTACTTGAAATGGATTGAAAAATGTTCAACGTAATTTTGTTATTAATTTTAGCAATGAAAAAGAACTTTTGTATAGTATCCCACCAAAATATGATTATCACTTATTTTATACAAATAGGCCTATTTATACATAAAATTAATTTACATAAAATGTTGGAACCGTGTAGGAAATTCTTAATCTTGAGATTTTCTCACTAGTGTATTATACAGAAAACTGAACTTCTGACCACGGTACATATTGTCTGGTATCTCAACATTGTTATTCCAGTTACGGGATATGATAGTTATAACATCACACTACTAACCGTGGCGTCACACCAGACACCCTAAACGTTAAATGACTGCTCACACTTTAACTAGCCGCCTGGGTGGATGTAATTGTATTTTTAAAAAAAAGTCTTGAATTTTCTCAAATTTTTGCATACCTTTGAGTATCTGTATTTTTAATAAATGCTTTTTAAGTGAAATATAGAAAGGTGTCATTCTGTAGCTTAATGTATTTACGTTCATTCTAAATTATTTCATTCGTATCGTTTGAATAGATTAGACTTTGGATAAGTAGCGAAAATATCCAAATCTCTATTTAGACACGCACTTGCACAAAACCTATGAAACCGAACAATATTTTATTTGTGGGAAATCACTATTAATGTAATGTAGTTTGACAGTGTTTGAGGCATTATAAAATGTCGAATTTTACGGTGCAGAACGCTCTTAAGGGCGCCACCTACCCGCGCGTGAGAGAATAAAAAGCGACGGAGCAGTAAGGTCGACCTTGAAGCGCGCATCAAATGTCGCGTCGCCTCAACGAGCAAAGCGCTGAACTAGCGTGCTCGGCGGGAGCCGTATGTTTTTACTATGGGACATTCAGTGGTGACCCTATCATTTTATTGGTGGAAAGTCTGCAACTAAGTTCAGTGCAGGTCGCACTGAACACCACACACATTCCAAACTAGCAATAGATAAATATTTACTGATTGCCAGTGATTTTCAAAGACTTACTATTTTGAAAATATCCTACCAGAAATCTTTCGTAAACTACATACTGAATCAGCAAAATAATTTTCCCAATATAGATCAATGACTATGAAATTCCCACTCTCAAATTTCAGGTAAAGATAATGTGTGTTCCCTGATTTACAAAACATTGCTTAAACACACACACACACACACACACACACACACATATATATATATATATACATACACCACCAATTTGTTTTCCTCTACATGATGTCTGAAGATCCAGAAAAGTAAGCACCAAAATTAAAATCGTCTACGGGTTCTGGCGGGATATGAACCGATTACCTTTCGACGCGTTATGTTGACACACTTATCAATACCCCACTGTGAACAACACTTTATCAATATGCTGCCGTTAGTGCATGCGTTTTGTTGCCAACCGCGGTGTGTGTTAAGTTTATCTGTCGTTTTCTCAATAAAGCGTTCGTAATAATATGAGAGTTTTTTTAATCAACATTACGTCATAGATAGCAATAGGGAAGAACTGAGAAATGATACTTATTAAGTAGTGAAATAAAATAACTGTTTGAATCTGTTTACCCAATTTTTTATTTTATAAGTTTTTTAAGCTGCCACTAGTGACGAACAGATTCACTAGTTAAACATCACCATATCAAACCCGTTGCAACTTATAATAAGCTAGAGTATGTGCACTAATATCCGTTGGCAGCATCCACAGTCAACAACAATTAATCATGTGAACAGAAATATTTCACGTTATGACAAGTAAATTAAACATTTATTTAAAAATAAGTTAAATGAAAATATTTTTCATCATCTAGGTCTTTAACGCTGGTGAGGTATGACATGATGTGAGTATATAGCGGCACCGGAATGAAGTAACGGGGGAAACGGGAGATCCCCGAGAAAACCCGCCGACCAGCGGCATCGTCCGGCACGATTACCGCTTGCGAAAATCCGGGGACCGACCACCCGGGAATCGAACCCAGATCGCCTTGGTGGGCGCAGAATGATTTGACCACTCGGCCATCGCGGCTTCATGAAGAAAATAAGTTCCAAAGATTACTACTTAAGGGTGCCGCCTCATTGTGGCTTAGAGGCACAGAAATGAACGAACGCCATGAGCAACTATGAAACGTGTATATTATGCCTCATTGTCGTTCGCCAAGCACTGAGCTAGATTTCGAACTTTACACGTCAGATTTTACTGGGAACTTCCAAATATGACAATGTCATTTTGTTGGTGGAAAGTCAGTATCAATGAACTCCATGCACCGTAGTTTCTGAGTTAGTGCAATATAGTCGGTGGTAACGGCTGTTTGAAATGTGCCCTTTGTAGATATTTTGGAGCGCTTCGAAACGACTTTAATATGCGTGGTGTTTTGAAAGTAGTGTTTCGCACTATTTTGAAAGGTTTGTTCTCCTTTCCTTGAATTAGCAAGCAGATAACGTTATAAACAAGCGTATTCCTCATCACAAAGCAACGCATTTAAAACGCTTACTAGGCAGCGTCCTTAACAGAGTTTGCTTCAAGAAGATATGACTGAATTACCTTTGTAGTAAGTAGATTTTAAAAACCGCAGGGAAGTCCACAGGAAAAATGAACAGAAAAAAGGTCTATCCTTGTGAGAAAAAGAAAAGACCATGAGCTGTTTCGAAGAAGATTAGGACCTTGGGCGACTTGGTATTGCGACCATTTTCAACTTCATTTGTTTACTAAAAAAAAAAAGTAATCCATGCATTGCGACTTAAAACCTCACCGCAGCTCCCTGCGCCACACAGAGCCGCGCTGGGATACTGCGGCAAAGAAGAGGATTTACCACCGCATGGAACAACACAAGAAAAATAAAAGGGAACGCTCCTGATTAAATTTCACCCACTCCTCTATAACAAGAGCAGATTTCTACCATTTTTTCAATAATAATTTGAAATAATTTTTGGAATATTTTATGAGACAACTTGACCGTCCCCCTATATACTACTCGAAATACATAACACATCTTTCTTTTTTCTTCAAAGGGGCCACGGAGGTAGAGGGGTCAGGTATTTCGTCTCGCACTAAAGTGATCCGGGCTCGATTCTCGGCGGACTTGGACCCGGATTTTCGCATGTGCCGGACGATGTCGCTGGGGGCGGCCTTTCTCGGGGGTCTCCTCATTTCCCCGCCCCCTCATTCCGGCGTTGTTCCATACTCATATCACGGCCCCCTTAACAAGTACTAAAAAAAAGTCGATGTTAACTGCTGACTAAAGTCTCTTCGCTTCCGTTTTCCAAATCTTTCCATATTTACTAGTTAACTGCTGCTAATATCGTACTACTTCCCCTCTTTCCAGTCAACGCCCAGGTGCCGCAGTACCTCTGTAACAACCTAGCAGCGGTGGTTACTTTTATTTATTTGCTTAGTTATCTGTCTTTTATTAATGTTATAGTTGGATCATGTTACTAATAGTATTTAGGATTTGAATGTTTATTCACAAACGTGAAACAAATATTTCCTTAAAGACTGTAGCCGTTCCCCACCTTCAAAAACACAAAGATTTATGAAAATACTGAACGATTATAGTTGTCTTTTTATTTTTTGTTGAGCGCTTTAATAGTATGCTTAACGTATAATTTACACTTACTAATATAATGTATGCGCGCGTACAGCTATGGGCCAAAGTCACTCAAGAAATATTTTTAGGTCAGTCATCCTTTAAACGACATATGAGTCCATATGGAAATGGCGAATTGGTTAATCACTAAATAAAATTACTTATTCCGCTTACGGTTTCAATAAATATAACTGTCCTTTATAAAAAATAATTTTTTCATATTATATAAAGAGACAGAAGAGAAATAGTACACTGATAAAATTAAGCGAGACTCGTGGTTAAATTAATATGTAAATGTGTGTTTTTCCCTTACATGGTTGTTGTCACTGAAAACACATAGTACTGAGATCTTCATGACATCTTAGTTTTATAACAAACTTGCTGGAGGCTTCCTGTTTAAAATATCTTGGATTCATGTTATATATACTGAGTGCCCGAAAACGGCCGTACAAGATCCTGAGGTAAACTGGAGGAGAAAATGTCAGTGGCTAAATATTGTACAACATTTTCGCGCTCAGTGTGGCAACACAGCACGGAGCGAGCGAACGTTACGTTGTGCTTGTACGGGTTTGAAGCCGCGCACATAATACGATGTCCAGAACAGGTGTAGTAAGCCATGTGTGTGCATATCTCGAGAGTGATCTTACTCCGTGCAGTGTTGCCATGTTTTACACGAAAGGTGCATCGTACATTTTTCCATTGACATTTTCGTCCTCAATTTACCCAGGACGCTAATTATACGACTGTTTCTGGACACTCCGTGTGTGTGTGTGTGTGTGTGTGTGTGTGTGTATATATATATATATATATATATATATATATATATATAGCATTTTTTGTATCCTTGAACTGGTTCACGGCTTTCATAGAGTTACAAGTGTGAAAGGGAAGGGAATCGGCCAGAGCCTGTATTTACGAGCTACGCTAGTATTGGCCTGAAGTGATTCCAGAAAGAAAACATGGTAATAACCGACAAACATAAACCAGGAGCGCCTGACTAAGAATCTAACCCGTATCCTCCCGAAACGAGGCGACTGTCTAACAAATGCTTCTCCTCGCTCTGTATGTATGCATTTTTTTTTTTAAGGCAAGCACTGTTAGTTACACAAAACACAAAATTTACCGCAATATCACTACCGTTACAGCCCCAGTTCAGAAGCTCGCGTCCCAGAAGTAAATCAGTACCTGCAATGTGGTTTTTGGTCGGTAATTACAATCTCGGGCACCGAGTACTTCTCGCTTCCTCTTCACATTACTTAACAGACAACTCGAGAACTCTTCGCACTTTATGAGTAGGGACCGGTCTTATTGCGAAAACATTTTGTCCCACTTTGTTTTAGTGCATTATGTGCACAACTGCTGGTTTGTTTGGTGGTCAATGATTGGCTGTTTTTAACTCTCACTGCCTTGTCTACCAGCTAATCACAGACGTGTGGTGTCGTAGTATCTTTGGTTCTGATTGGCACAGTCAAAGATGACGCCTCTTCTCAAAGACACGCTGCCAATGACCACGAATCAAAGTTGCAGGTGTGTACATAAGGTATTGAAACATGTTGTTGCAAAAATCTTTTCGCGAAAATCACCGGTCCCTAGATATGAGCCTCACCATCACGTTTCTACCAGTTCCGCGGGGAAAGAATAGCTACTCAGGAGCACGGAGGAAAAACCAGAACACTTCAGTTTCTCCGTCCTCGACGTAAGATTTATCGGCGGCGACCACGATTATCTTCCCGGGTGTTTGCATCGATCTTGCGGAGAGGACAAGGAAAGATGGTTGGGTCTTGCTTTATCTGGAAGATCTCCGCTTCCCTCTAACCCCTGCAGCTTCTCCGGCGACTAACCAATATTCCAGACGACGCCCTCATATTCACTCTTCGTCACACAAAGGTGAAGGCGACGAGGTGGCAAGAGTCACAGCCTCGTCAATGGCGCAGAGCGGAGATGAAAACCGCCGACAGTCTATTAGGCGCACACGTTTTGCCGCCGAACCTGCTTTGGCACACCTCCGTCACTTCCCTCGCCTCCTGGCCTGTCGTTTGTCAGGAATGGGTTCGTTACCGCGCGCCGACAATAGTTCATTCTCAGATTTTCCGCCGCGCCTAAGCCGCTAGTGAAAACTCCAGCTTGAGGAATCGCTTCAAGAGAAGTCGACCTGCTCTTGTCCACACTTGAATCTTACAAGCTGATGTCTCCTGTATTAATTTACCATACTTCTCTACAGTAAAGGCAACAACACCCGTTGTGACCGAGTGAGGTGGCACAACGGTACTTCTTTGGACTCGCATGCGGGAGAGTCCTGATTTGATCCCCAACTCCGGACATCCTGACATCAGTTTCCTATGGTCTCTCGGAAACGTTCCAGACGAATACTGGGATAGTTCCTAAACAACGACCTTGGCCGATGTCTTGTGTAAGTTTGAATATCATAATCTCTAATGACCTTGCTGTCGTTGATGACGTAAAGTCCAACAAAATAAAATTCTCCCAAAATATGTGACATTCACGAAGTTGAACTCTGAAGGAGCTCAAGAGAATCTATATGTCGGCAACATCTTCAAAACTTAAATAATGTTAATACTTGTATGTATACTGTGTTGTATGCACAATGTTCACAGCGTATGGCTGACGTTCAATATCGATCAATTCTGCCTCGCCATTTGTCCCGTGCGACTTTTTGATATCGTCGCACAACATCAGCACGCCGGGAAAAAATCGCGGCGCCATACCTCAAGGACACGGTAGACAGAAATTCTCATTCTCATTCCTTATTTTTATGTTTTGTATCAGATACATATTTTTTATTATTTTAGACAAAATTGTGACAAATTTTAACTACATAATATTTTTACCTATCACAGTTTTTGCACAATGGCTCGTCAAAGTCAAAATTAGCCTGTTACGGTTTTAAGGACAACACTAAAACCAACTCACCTACCAAACTGAAAAAATTTGCAGTGAATAACGATTCTGAAGGCTACAAGGTCTTCTATAACAAACCACAAAATTAAATAATTGTGTATTTTTTAAAATTTTGTAATATTTAAATTATTTATTTATAGAGACTGGGCTAATTCGCGGGTTCACTGACTTATAGGCAAGCCTCCAAAATACTTGTGTACTGAATGTGATATAAGCTGTTTATTAGCTGCTCGCTGACAGTGAAACTGGCTTGTATTCATCTACAGTTTTATTATTGGCTCAGCTACTTCCAGGAAGTGTCGAGTAAGTCAACGGCCAATTGTGAACGTGATACAGATCTATAGTTGCTGGAACTCTAGCTTGCACCTAAATAAAACGCGAATTTTTCAGGTGTCTATTTATTTAAAATTTCATGTTTTTATTTAAACACAAAATATTTTATTTTTGTTGTTATATAGGAGAACTTGTAACCTGCAACATCGTTATTCACTGATAATTTTGTCAGCTTGTAGTGTCACTTTGTTTTAGTGTCGTCCTTAAAACCGTGACATGTAAAAATTTTGACTTTGACGAGCCATTATGTAAAAACTATGATAGGTAAAATATTTAATAGAGAAAAATTGTGTTACAATTAACGTCTTAAACTACCTAGGACACCCAGAAGAGGCAACTTTAAAATACGATGATAGAAAATTACTGTTAACATGATTTTTTAGGATCTTGTAGCTGTCTAGATTATTGTTAATTAGTTATTATAATTATACAACGGTACATTTTGGGCTCACAGTACGTCGGGAAAGGTAAATTCTAGTTTATTTCACGAGCAAGACGTAGACTATCTAGTATGTTTGTAAGTTTGTTTATTTTTTCGCTAATAGGTATCGCAAAGGGCGCTCGCGTTGTTGTAGTGTGAAATATTTGTTTACGGGAGTTATCAAGTCGAACTTCAAAAACTTCTTGTCTACAGTTTGTGATACAATATTGCTGGGTATAGGTGCATTTTCTTGGTACTTAAAACTCGGCGATTATTTTCGTGACTAGACTGACTCATAAGACAAGCGCACTTGTGTCACATTTGCCTATCTCACTACTTACTTGATACAACTTGAAGTACTCCAAGCCAACTGTCAAAAAATAATGTCGCAGGCCCAAATGTGCTGTACACCTGTGTCTGCAAACAGCCGAATAGGAACTGATAAACGCTTGCGTCTCCTGCCATCTTTAAGTCTGACCTCACTCAATAAAAGCGCAATATTTCCCGCTCCTTGCCATACTCAAAGGGGTCATAAAACTTACGTACGAATATGATTCAGTGTTGTATTACCTTTTTATTTTGTAAGTGGCTTTAATTGCACGTGTGCAGGTAAGTCACTGAAACAAGATATTGCAGAAACGTTTTCGCGAAAGCCTAGAATACTTAACTTATCCCGCGATTTATCAATGATGTTATACGTCATCCAGTATAACATGGATGTGTATCTGACCACACGCCAAGTGTTACATAGCCACCTCACAGTTTGCTTATAAGTGATTGCAATACTTCCAGTTTTTCCCCGGCTCCACGGGTGTTTCTGGCCCCTGCTGCGTGCATCGATAGCGTACAGCTGTGAGCGAGCAACACCTTGTACTGCAACCATACATTATCTACAGCTGGACGAAGCATATTCTTAGCATATGTGCTAACCAGTGGGAGCCACGGTTGGCGCAAAGACTAGACGACACGGTTCCCACCAAGGCGATCCGGGTCCGATTCCCGGCGGGGTCGGTCCCCGGAGTTCTACACGTGGGAATCGTGCGAGACGCTGCCGTTGGTCGGTGGGTTTTCTCGGGGATTCCCCCCCCCCCCGCCCTTTTATTCCGGCTCCGTACTAACATCATTTCACCCCTGGTATTATGTGCTGACCAAAATCTCTTCAGCTAACCAGTTGTGGTTCCAAAAAGGCAAGGCTGCATTTGCCGGAAACTGTACAGGCACAGAATAGTTACGAATACAGAAGTGAAATAGCCACCCCAGCCAGTAAAATGCCTTCACTGGCCAGCAACATGGAGGAGATGCCCACAGCCAATCATCGCAAGGCGACTGCCCTGCTAGCCGGCAGCCAGGCCAATAGGAAACTTGCAGTAACATACAGGAGCCTTTCAGACACGGGGCAGCCTAAGACAGCCAATAAACGGTGAAGTTCGCCCGAATCAAACGAGCCGCCACGTTATTTCACGTCGGCATTACTATTTAGGGCCAGTTTCACCAACGAAATTTAACTTTGCCACAAAGCAAGATTAACAAAACTCGATGAAGAGCTAAACCTGAGCTTAAGTTATAGGTGCGTTCCACCAACAACACAGCGAGTTTATGTTACCAGAGATTAGTTAAACTTGGCTGCACGATGGGTTGTGTAGCTGAGTGGCCGTAATTGTGTCGGAAATACCCGAACACTTGTCGGAAATTGTCAAATGTGTATTTGTGAATTATTTCATTTGGAAACTATGATAAAACGTTCTTGAGGGGAAGGGGGAAGTGTTTGCATCATACTATCTAGGGAGGGGGGATACAGCTACGGGGATAGGTACCCCTGGGTAACTTTGGAGCAAAGCCAGAAATAATGACCAGGGAAGATGGTCCAGCAAATATAATTTACATTATTTTATTGCTGTAAATGTAAATGTTTATCTACACACAATTGTTTAATTATTTTCCATACACTGCAAATTTTTTTTTGTACTTTCACAAAGAAAATCTTTGGAAACCCAGTTGCCAATGAAATTCCTTGTAAAACTACAATGGTTGTCATTGAAATAAAATACAAAGTATATGTTTGTAAAGCTGCAAGGAACAGCCTTGTAGTTGTACTTTCAGTAAGGAAAAATATTAATTTAAATGCTCACTGTACTTCATAAATAAAACTGAACTTAATTATCAAATAAATTTTGGTCAAAGGACGTATAGATGAAATTATTTTGGAAATTAATATATATATATATATATGTATGTATGTATGTATGTATATCGGAGGTGGTAAGCGTCGAACTACCCTCCCCACACTTAGAACTTACGCATCGTACCAACGCTAGACCACTGTGACTTCATTACCCATCAGGTTGTGACGAGCCAAAGTGGAACTTTTATATATCTCAGTACACTTAATTATGTAATTTGAGGAAAATGGCATTTGTGATTGTAGATACCTCGTGTCGGGTATCAAATTAACCGTCATGATACATTGGTACGGAAAATAATGGTAATTTTGTGGTAATATTAGATTTAAGTAGTTTAGGATTAGTTTAACAGATAGTAGTAAATGGAAATCAAGTGCCTCGGAGTCAAGAGAGGGGGTGGTCTGCCGTCACAAAAGGTCTGGGCCGGCCGGCAGCCCCCTCCCCCCTCTTTCCATCCATGTTCTGTAATAATTCATTCTTTTAAATCACGCAATTAAAATAAACATTCATTTTATTCCAGAAAAATGCTTTCCAGAGGTTGTGATCTTCGCATTAGTAATTTCCGGCGAACCTATGATTTTGGTAGACTACACATTTTTCTTAATTTTTTTTACAAACAAAATCATTTTAACATTAACGTTTAAACTAATAATTTTACAAGGAAAATTTTTCAATATTTACTAAAGTTTGTACAACTACGTACAAAGACGTGCCTTGACATATTTTACAAAAAAAAATACAGTGCAGGTACTGTTGGTGTAAAAGTGAATGGACCGATTGTTTTGACAAAGGAAACTTATTTGGAAGTCTGCATCATCATTATCATCAAAATAATTATTTCTTTCTCGAATCCGACGAGACAGATACACAGGAATAAAGTCTTCGTCGTCTGCATTGTCTTCAAGTACCAAATTATACAGTGATCACGCCATTTTATTATGAACTTAAGCGAGATTAGTAACGTTACCCAGCCAAAATCGAGCAGTTAAAATTAAATCTCGTTTAAGACGAGAAATTTGAGTTTAACAGCTTGGTGAAACCCAAAACATGTATAATAGAGATTAAGTGCCGATTAATCTAGATTGAATCGCTTAACCTTGGTTGGTGAAACCGGACCTTAGTCTGAGCATTCACATCGGCACCTCTGCGTTATGGTTATTGGCAGCGTCGTTTTGTTCAGACGCGTCTCTTTATTAACTACATCTATCAGTATAAAGTTATTGTGATCTGCCAGTGGAACAGCATGGCCAGGGAGATATCCTAGAACTGATCATGAAGTGGAGCAGCACATGTGCACATTGAAATCATTTAATGAAATATTTTTATAGGCAGAGAATTGTGGCTCTAGTCATTTCTCGTTTGTTTCACAATTTGCTCTTTAGTACAGGGTTGTGCGCCATTCGACTGTATCGCCACTGACACGCTGGTCTGCAGGTGTGGCTTACAACTGAGTGTTCACAGAAGCCAGTAGGTCTTTCATGATCAAAGAAGAATGTACAGTGCTTTCATCAGAAATGAACACTTCTAACAACAGTCCTACCTGATAATCCACCAGTCGCCACTGTACTTCATAAGAGTCTCCCCTGTGGTGGGCTGATGAATCTATCCTTTATCTTCCAACGACGACTATCAGCCCTGCGGCTGCCAAATGTCTCGGCTAGCGGCCAATATCGTCTCTGTACTTCCCACATGCTTGCCAACCTGCTGGGCTCATTCGCTCTTATCTGTCCCCCTCTACCATTTTTTTAATCCTTTTCTCCTCTGACCCATCCAACGACCATGAGTTTCCAGGTGATGTCTCACCTTCGGCGATAGTGACCCTAGTTGTGTTAACCATTTTGCAATAATAGTGCAGTTATATCAAAACAATCAACACGTGGACAGCAAAGATTAGACCTATAGGTTTCCCAAACAATTGGAATATTATATAACAGTTGCGAATGCCACGATGGAGAACATATTTTAGTTGAACTCTTAGATGACCACCTGGGTGGAGGAATGTTGTTCTTTCAAAGCCTGAAAGTGCATTAGAGTAAGGGAGAGACAGACACTTGCACCGCACATGCACTAATTCCGTTTACGTGTATACTAGGTGGCTTTTATTTTAAGAGTGGGTATCAAGTCCTTGGGGAACGAATATATTCCTGAGTTATAAGTGTTATATTTCGTCAATTTCTCAAAAGTTCTCATTACCAATTACTGTGTCAATAACACTCTATAGAAACTGTGCTTTCACTGCACAGAAGTCTGAATAGTTTCAAACTTCCTATGTTTATGTAGGCCTGCGTGTCTGCCGCGTAGTGTATATTACGATACTGTTTATTAATATAGTTCCCTGTTTTATGTGTTATGTAATGCAGAGGTTACACTGGAAAACGTTTCTTACTACAAAGAAAAAAATTCTTTGATACCGTTTTGTTTGCGGTGAAGATTGATTTTAACAGAAGAGAAAAGCTTAAAAACTTATATTCAGCATTGTTGAATTTTCTTCTTCACAGTATTTATATTTTAATTTGTTTTCTTTGTCGTAAAGATAATATTTATTTTCAACATAACGGTTGTATTTAAATTTGCCGCAAGAAACCTTGCCATATGACGAAGTATGTTTTGTAAAATGCGACTCACAGTAAAAACATTTTATTCGCAACAAATGAAGTCAATTATTTGTTTGAGGCAGTTTAGATTACGTAACAGCAAACCAAATATTACATAGCATATACTTGATGTTTAAATTTTTTATTTGAAAATTTTCTTCTAGAATCGTTTTGTTTTCTTTGTAGTAAACAAATACTTTTTCTCAGGTTTGTTCTAAAAAAAACTTCAACTATATTTACGCCAGCGACGAACAAGTTCGACAACTTACCTTCGTGCGTTGTTCATCTTGTTATTTCACAGGTGGGATATGTGAGGTGGACTATATACTCACATTTCAGAAGTCTGCCACTCGATATGTTATGCCATGCTCTTTAACACAGAATAACTAAGTTATGGAATTGGCATGGGGTTTTTTTTATAGAACTCGTTTTCTCTTCGGTTTTTCATGGAGTCAGAGTTGGTGATTTTAGATAATATAGAGCACTTTCGTTGTAGTATACTCAGAGTCATGATCTGTGAAGACAATTACACGTAAGTAACGTCACATTTACCATTTATAAATATATAATCTATATATTAAATTAAGTACAGTATTTGTAGAAATATAGTCAGTAGGCCTACATAAACCAGTGTATCAAATTGCACATAGCTTTATTTTGCGTTAATGATGATACATTTACTACATGAAAATATGCCCTTGTGTTGTTTCTGATAGCATTAGTTATACTGCGTCATTGGGTTCACTCTCCACAAGATATTTATTTCAATTGGCAAGAAGATTACTACTGAGCCGTCTTAACGACAACACCTGTTTTGTTGTCTAGAAAAATCTTTGCGGAAAAGCTACTTCGCTGTAACTCATATTTAAACAAAACACGATTTTTTTTGCCGCAACGAAATTTGAATATTGGCAAAGAAAATATTTTTAAGTGCGTGTTCACATGGTTTCACGACAAACTATGTTTGAATTTCCTTCCCAATCAATAATAATATTTACTTTTCGTGAATTTATTTACTTCGCGAGGTGCTATAGCTGCAAATAATATTGTTAAATTATGTCTTCTGTTTCGTAGAAAACATTTTTCTGATACATAACGTAACTGTTCATTCTAGTCTCACGGCTGCTATTAGTTGCAAGTATTAGAAATCAACACCGGATATGTCTATGCTTAAAACTAAAAGAAATGTGCGAAAAATATCCTAACAGTATGCAGTGCAACTACTGAATAAAGTAATGTTATTTCTTATAACTTTTTCTGTTAACGCACATTTTCTTTTCTTTGCAAGTTTGGCGAACTTCTGGCAATGAGAACTTGTTGTTCATCAAGAATAGAATAGAAAGTTTTTCTTAACATTGTTATGTTGGAAATAGAAATCTGATATTTATAAAATATAGTGTGCTGTTATATGTTGGCCTGAGGTGGAAACACGTTCAGTTATCACGCAGAATTGAATAAACTGCCCGGTATTGGATTGTAGTGTACTTGTTAGCCGTCTTATTAAATAGTCTATTGACGTTTACCAAGCCATTCTAAGCAAACTATACAAGAAGATGCTCTAATATTCGTACACAACTATGTCTGTATAAATATAAATAGATTAATTTGGGAAGATCTTATGGCTCTGTGTAAACGTTTACGAAACATAACTTGTTCAAATGAGTTAGTTAAGGTCGCTACCCTGGGTGAACATATTTTGCACGTTAGAGGGCTGGAAGCACGGAAGCTTTAAAGACGACATAGTACATGCATCACTCCCACCCCATTTTATAGCACAAGTCACAGAATTGGCGTAGTCATCTCGCTAACACCTCGCCTCTATGAGATATTCGATGGTGACCCCATAATTTTATCATTAAAGATAACGGCGTAATACACACGCCTATACTCTTTACTGCGCCAACATTTCCGTACATGGAAGCACCGTAAATACACATATTTCCGCTGTTTTCAGCAGTTAGAAAATTGCTGTAAGTAGTGGGTATGTACACATGTAACATTCTCTGAATGCTATCCCTAAGCAGACATCACTCATGCGTGAAGAATAGTTTTCGATTAATACTAAAACGGCTTAAGGCGGCTGCCTACCCCGCGCTTAAAATGCGTTTCAGTGTGTTCGTAAACGGGGTTTTTCTTACTAAACTATTCTGCATGCGCCCGTTGTGCCAACGTACGAAAAACATCATACTTCGGGCAAGGTCGGACGGTCATTGTTAAGACACTATGCTAACTACAAACACGGTTTCTATGTCCTCCAACATGGCTAAAAACGGCATTTTCAGACTGTTGTACTTCAAAGTGTAATAACCGGATGTATATGCAACTCAGATTGAGATGTGCGCTGAACTTTGCTACATTCCTTCCACAAATAAAATTATATGATGACCGCTTAGTGTCCAATAGTAAACGGTTCGGCGGGAACCTTGCACGCTAGTACAGTGCTTAGCTCGTTGAGGCGATGTGGCATTTGATGCGCACTTCAAGGTCGACCTTGTTTGTGTCACCGCCATTTCTGAGCGTTTAGCTTGAGTCTACATAGCACAACGGATTCTAGCCTGCAGGTAATTGAATCCGTGAAATTTGCCCATCTCTAGTCGTATACATGTCGACCCTGCGGCAGGTCCAGTTGGACGACATATTTGAAGATAACAGCAGCTGTGAGCCGCAGTAGGAGAGACGTCACGTACGTCACTTGGCCAACTGAACGTTCATTGTAGCGAGGATAAGACACGAGTTTCAACACGCTAGTTGCATCACGGGCTTGGAACAAATGTCTGTTCTGGCTCAGCCGCTCTTCTCATCTTGGCGACGTGACAAGAACAAAATACGGCATGCGACAGGAAGGAGAGTGTTAAATGAAATGGCTCGGGTGAGGCACTTAGTTTATGACTCCGCACCTTATGTTCTTCATACTCTCTCAAAATAACTAACACAACAAAACCTACTCAACTGAGGCCACTGCTCCCTGATGAACGCTGTTTTTGGATATTGTTTAACATTTCTAACAGAGGGCAGATTTTGTTTAAGCCGAAATTTTGTGGTGAATAGATTTCTGCACCGCTATGTTTCAATGACATATGTGCACGTCTATAGCTCTGCTTCGTGGTCACTGATTGTATCTTTTTGTGATTCTATAAGCAAATACACTGCTAATAACTATGGAGCACAGCTACCAATGTGCGTTTAAGTATTGAAATAAAATGATGCAGAAAAATTTACGTGACAAAATTGTGGCTGTAGATATCGTAAATCGTCACAAATGTTTTAGAGAATTTTCACTTACATCTAGAGACACTGGAATATCGCGAAAATAATAAAAACAAACATTTTTTCCAATAAACTGTGGTACATACTTCTTATTTTTATTGGATATGCAATGTGTGGCAAGCGTGAACGGTTTGGATACAAATCACACACGTTCTATGTTAAAGTTCTTATAGTTTTAACACGATCTGTGAATGTTAATAACGTGCCAATGGCTGTTCTATGTACAGTTGTTCTAAGAAACATCTAACACTACAATGTTATGTTCGTATCTTTATTTTTTATTCATTGCATTATTATGTATCTTTATTTTTTGATTCATTATATTATTATTTGACGAGAGAAACAGTGCTGTAATAAACGACAGCTAATACAGGTATAAAACCTGCAGTGTTTAGAACAGCATGTTAGAGGCTAGAAAATGATCACCTTTCCCCGCGATATTTCAGTCTCTCTAATAATTGTTTTTAAAAGCAAAAATTGTATAATTTTAGTTAGTTATCTAGTTAAAATAATATTATAAAGTCCATATAATTAGCCAAATTTAGATAATTTTTTTTAAAGAGACTACAGAGTAAAATTAATTTTCAGTACATATATAGGATGGTTTTACTATAACTATTAACTTTTAGAATTAAAAAATATTAATGCTCGCAAATCAACGTACGTAAGAACTTGTGGTCTGAAGGTCACTCCACATTCAAATTATTTCAGTATTACATGCGAACATATTGTAACGAGTCAGCACTCTCGATGGCATTGGGCTGAGTGACATGACGAGCCATGCTACATCCTGCTACCCTACTCGCTGTCACCAATTCAGGCGACGAGGCGGTGAACTGGACCCCCTCCTCCTCCCCCATCTTCCCGCCCCTGGCGACACGGGCCACTCGGGCCTGGCTTACGTCACAGGCCTTCTGAATAGATAGGCACTTGTCAGTTATCCGGGGCAAGCATTCAACTCGGACGTAACTGAATGTTACTGCAACACTTAGAACGTTCAGTTTACATGAACCGTCACTGCCAGCGAGCTCTGAGAATATTCTGGGCGACTATAAATACCTGCCCACTGCGATCAGAGACAGAGTATTTGTGGCGTTTAGCCTGGGAGTGTTCGCGACGGACTTGGCAGCGAAAGACGCGGCGGAACCAGCAGATCGAGGAGAGGCTACGCAGGTGTGGACGATGGTGACACTCTTGTAGTGGTATACTTGAAGTTCTTCAAGCGTGCCTCTACGCTGATAAAGTTGATTGTGCGGTGTGAGATACTGTAGCCTACTAAACGCAGGTTAACTCTTCCCCGCAGGTGTAAAAGAAAATTGGTCGGTTAGAGATAGCGCCAAAATACTTTCACTTCTACTACATGTCTGCAGTATCGCTGTGTTGCATTATCTCAGTACTACGGTAAGAAAACTGAAGATAAAAATTGCGGGGTTCCAAAACATTCGAGGCCATACGATAAGTGTCAGTAACCCCTGTCTTCAGCACGACATTTCAATTCTGGTACATACGAGCAATTTTTGTGACAGGAATTTTTTTACCCAGAACCGATGGCAATTCTGCAAATAAACAGCCATTGAATCTCGTACTAGCTTGTAATATTTACAACTGGCTACTTAATTGACCAACAGCCACTGCACAAGTAATTGAGGTTACAGTTCACAGGGTATTGTGGAGTCCAGTAGGCAGGACTTAGAGCCCGTGAAATACCCGGGTCTGTACGTACACTGAAAGAAAAAAATTGGTTTATTCAACCAAATATTTGTTTATATATGTGCAACCAATGATGTAGTGTTGTTTTAAACAAATATTTAGTTGACAACCATTTTTTGTTAGATCAACAAAGCAGTCTTGTTATTTCATAATCTCATTTAGTTAAAATAACTAAACCAGATGTTGAAACAATAATTCAACATTGTTAATTTAACAAAATCTAGCATTCAACTTAATATTTGATTGAATCAACACTACATCGTTGGTTGCACATATACAAACAAATGTTTGGTTAACTCATCAAATCCTTTTCCTCAGTGTATAGCTAAGCATTGCTTCCCTTAAAACACATCCGTATTTCTCAACTGAGATGCAAGATATATGGAACAAGTTTGCAACTATGTAGACAGCAGAAGTGAAGAGTTCGATAAATTATACGTCTTGCTATAGTTAATTTTACTACAGGTTACAAAGATCAATGTTAAAAGTTTGGCTCAGGGAACATTTCTGCCGCTTGAGCGCTGGTGTCTGTAAAACGTGTAAGCTGACGAATCACAGAGCTTTCCTGAATTTTACGTTACATTAATATGATAATTTAAAAGCCAAAATTGGTTCGAGTACACTTTAAAATTAAATTTAACGGCTTCTGTCGTTACCAAGCATGTTTAAATTTAATTTTACTATAGTTTCGAATTTTATCTGGTCCCTTAGTGATAGCAGCGAAACTAGCGGCAGAATTTTTCCCTGTGCCAAAATCTCCCATAAGAAAACACATATTTCTAACTTGTAGTAGAATTGACCTTAATATTGCACGACTTAGATGAAGGAAGTCTCATGTAAATAGTCAGGAGTTCAAAAACAATGTAGACTGAGAGAGGAGCAGGTTTAATAAAGAAGAAAGGCACAGAGCATAGTCACACGCAACAAAGTGCAGTGAAAAGGCAACACAGAGAGAGAAGCACAGTTATGCCTATTACATGTAGGCTATTAGTGAACACAAGTAGACAACAGCTGTTCATTGGTTGGCACAGTGGTACCACGTGTTTAGAATTGCATTTAGTTGCTCCTTTATCATCGATGGGGACCGGAAGTTATCGCGGAAATATTTTTGCTCCAGTATGTTTTAATGCCTTACGTGCACATCTGCAGCTCTACTTCATGGTTATTGGTTGTTCTTACACTCTAAATCTGAATTAGTGAATGTTCACTTATTCTCGCCGATGGATGGAGCAGTTTCAACAAACTGAATCAGTGAGAAACCGCTGTGAAATCTGTGATTATTCACTGATTCCGATAAAGAATGCCAACATTCCAGAAGTTAATTAGTGAATGTCCACAGATTTTCCAGTAATTTTTCACTGATTTAATAAGTGAAAACTGTCCTTTGAAAACAACTGGAAAAAAGTGCGAATATTCACTTATTCACGTGTGAGATGCTGGTACTCTTAAAGGAAATCAGTGAATATTCACTAATTAAGCAGTGACTATTTTCACTGATTCAAATTGTTTAAACTGCTCCATCAATCAGCGTGAATCAGTGAATGTTCACTAATTCAGATTTAGAGTGTAGTTGTGCACATTTAACGGCGACACACACACATCTGTTATTTGCGGGGAGTTAAATCGTCCAACCACTGACCACGAGGCAGCGTTGCAAGAGTGCACGTGAGGTACTGAAACAAAGTGCTGCAAAAGTAATTTTACAAAAACTTCTTGTCCCTAATTATTGACTAAGTATGTTCCAGGAAGAATCAGTTAAGCCAATGGGCAATTGCAGAAGTTACATGAACTTACAGCTGTCTGAATGCTAGCTTGATCCCAAACAAATACGCGAATTCTTCAAAGCCTTAGTTTTGACATGCACTGCATTACTTTACAAGTGGCGTGCATCGTTCACGGATGGAGGAAACGGTGACCTCAGAGCAATTTCTTTATTTCGTTACTTTTTCTTGCGTGTTCTCGAACAGCACAAAGCCTTGGCAGCGGTAGACGAGGGGGGAAGGAGTTGGCCAGGACCTGTTGAAGGAACCATCCCAGCATTCGCCTGGAGTAATTTCAGAAAACCCTGGAAAATCGAAATCAGAACTTCCATAGCAGGGAATCGAGCCCAGGTATTCCTGAACGCAAGGTGAGTATCTTTACTGCTCCACCACGGTCAGTAAAACCAGGGTAGGAATAGCACTCAAAGAACTTTATATGAGTGTAACCCATTTTTCGGCAAATCGTCGATATTTAATGCTTATTTTATTACTGCCGAAGATGACGAAAATTTGTATTTTGTGGTCTTTTTTTTTTTATCATTCTCGTGCACACTAAGCACAAATTGCTATTGATATTACGCCATAAAACGATAGCCACCCCTGAATGACTTCTAGAGGCGAGTTACCAACGACATTGATTGCACGCCAGTGTAATGTCCTGCGCGTAGAAGCCAAGGTGAGACGAGATGTGCCTACTATGTCGTCTTTATCACTTCGTCTATATAGACCTCATACACGTCCACCCAAGTGGCCACCTTAAGGGACACAACACTAGAGTTTATTTAATCTCTTCCTCATGCAAGACCATAGTAAGATTCGTTCAGAAACGGAGACTACCTTGCGGGAGTTTTCGCGAAAGGATTTCTGCACAATTTCCTTTCAATGCCTTATGTGCACATCTGCAGCTTTGCTTCGTGGTTATTAGCAGCGAGTCGTCGTGCAGAGGCGTCACTCATTTGACTGCACCAGTCAGAATGAGGTTACTGATTTACCTCATGATCGAGATGTTCTGCTGAACCCCAAGACGGGTGGTTAAGGTGTGTTCCCGCGTTGGAGAAATCCAACGACGGTCGTGCATCTCCCTGTTTGAGGTGTCGGAGCGTTGCCACGCTCTAGTATCCGAAGGGAGTAACCACATACACACTCGCAGGGGTGCGATGTTGCTCCGGGGCTCGTGAGTATTGGTGGGTACTATACCAGGATGGGTTCCTTGGTCCCTAGTGC
>PNEQ01049889.1:6651-27451 GCA_003012365.1 Medauroidea extradentata
CCCCCCCCCCCCCCCCCCTATATGTGGCCATCTGAAAAATATGCTCCCGAATACTTACAATTATATTGCTAAAGAGACATAAAAAAAAACCCACTACCACCGCTCACCATTGCCAAAAATTTGTTCGTACGACCGTGTTGTCCGTTCAAACTGACAAGACTGAATTTCGACCTCAACTCGCCAAATATACAACTCAATGACTGTGGCCCTAAGACTTTTATAACATACAGTAGAATCCAATAATAGCGAGAACTCGGTTATAACAAGATATTTTTGAGGAACCAACAAAAATTGCAAGCATTAACTGTGATTTTACTAGAAGAAATATGTTCAGTGACATTGTGTGAAGCAGGCTTGTGGTGAGTTTCGTGACCGTGTGAAGTGCGCTTTTGTTATCTGCAGCAGCTACACCACCCCCAGCTGCTTCCCCACCTCCCATTTCGCAGTAAATTTAATCCTTTGGCCTCTGGGACGACTTTGGTACATTCTTCAGGCTTCATGTAAATGTGTTTCTCTCGAAATAAAACAGTGTCATCTTACATGCGACAGGATTCCGTATTTTTGTAGTAATTTGCTTTCCTTGTGCTTTCAACTTTGACTTGTATTTTTTGGATGATGATTTTTAACAAGTATAACTTTTGATCCCAAATTTTAACTATGACATTTTATTGCAAGTTTTTATTATTACTTGGGATTACAACTTTGGATGGTTATTAACGATCAGTGTAACATCTCAAATACTGATTTTTAATGTGAATATTTCAAGAGTCCAAAAGGAATACTGGATCTTGCTACCAAATACAGTACGAGATTATCTGCCTGTTTGGCGGATGCTTCTGCCGGCCGTGCGACCATTTGGTGCTCAACGTGAAATGTCTAGATAAGGAGAGTGAAGAGGCAAGCTATCTTCTTTGCTTTGTGAAGGCGAGATGCTGTGTCCGAGATAACTCGACATTGTTGACAGTACATGGCAATAAATGTGGATGTGTTCTAGGCTTGAGAACAGCAGAAAATCTTGTAGAAGAAAAGAAAGCTCATTTCTGACACTGGGCCCTGGTGCCTTATCACATACACAAACCAAAAAAGACTGTCCGATAACTATGTGCACCCTTCAACATTTCTCTAATCAAATTAAACAATATCCTCGAAGAGTATAAACTACGTCAGATCTGACTTTTTTGTAACAATTATTCAGTTGTACTTGTTTTCTTCCCGACAAGCTCGGCAGATGGAAAATGCATACAGCATTTTTTGTCTTGCATAAAATGATAGTGCAGTAATATAGTACCTTATAAACTACAGTAGTTTGTAGACACTTTATTTTCACGCACGTAAACAGGCGGAAGTGTAAATTTTATTACTATTAGGCCCATGTGAAATGCCACAGTTTTCATCAGCAGCTGTGCGAACATTAGTTCCAGCCCAGCGACAGTGATATGAACGTGCAAACTAAAGTTTCAGGCAAAGAACGTGACTGTGTGTTAGCAATTGAGCAAGGTGTAGGCTGAGTTTGTGTCAGAGGGAGATGAAGCCACTGCTAGACAGCAGGGAAAGGGGGCGAGAGGATAGTCTGAATATAGACAAAGTGATGTGCAGATTGCCAGAATGTTGCTGGGTTCCTATATGCCACACTTACGCTCATGCACTGTCGTCTTGTCTTGTATGCAGTTTCCGACTACAACTAAGCTCTCTTTTATCCACACATTTACCCAAACCCTGTGCATCGTAGCTGTGAGTGTTCCTGTTTACAAAAATGCAGAGTTTGTACATGTGCTCCACTGTAAATAAAATGTCTCATTTAAAAACGTCTTGGTACGAAACAAACTCGTTAATAAAAGAGGTCTAATGTGTTTTGGGCTGCACGTACGTCGCATGTAAAACTATGACCCCGACTGATTGGTTATTTGATTTGATGTGATTGAGGCCCACAGTGCCACCAGAAACTGTGGTGGGCGAAAGCAATTGATTGCAAGACAACGCTGCGCGACCAAGTTGCGCTTTCAGTTTTGATGTCATCAACATATTTTTGGGTATCATCGTTAGCACACACCAACCTGCTTAAATAACCAATCATTTAATTAATATAAAAATTTACTTCCTATTAAATATCTCTTTTTTTCGTAATAGCGAGAACACAGCTATAGCGAGCACCAAACCTGGAACAGTTATGCCTCCTTATAAAGAGACACTGCTGTATTTATTTTGCTAATATGTATTTCCAGCCAAACAACACCCTAACTGCACATGAACAAGTTCATAAATAAAAAATTAAGTGAAAACACATCACAGCTGTAGGCCTAACACACAGCTACATTACAATATGTCACGTCCCGTATTTACATTTTCAAGCGGGAAAAAGTGTTTCCTATTAATATAATTTTCACACTAATTTGTAACATGTAGCCATTTTCACTTAGAATGCAATACTCATTGGTGATACATTTATAATTAGAATGAAAAGAGGATTAAATAAAGCACAATGTTGATAGGCATCATTGCTGTACTGAATTTTGTAACTTTCTTTTGGATAAATAATCAAATATTTCTCATTACATTTCTTCTATATTTACTTAATGCATTAAAATTTAGTTGTAAAATTTAACGTGTAGAATGTCTCGTTGCGTCATTATCTTATGAGGTTAGGGTCATTTAATGAGTTTTCCAAATGAAGTTTCCGTGTGTCCAAAATGTTAAATGATGGAGCCAATTGTATGGATGCATACAAAGAATTAATTTGATCAAACATACACAGCTATCATTTGGTGAAAGAGTGTCGCATCACATATTAGGGGAAAAAGAATTCTGCTAATTGTTTTTCAGTTTTCATTTAAGCGCCCCGAAGTGTGAGAGTAATGCCATCTTATTGGAACCAATCATAGGCACCCTGAACCAGTCTAGAATCACCCATTCCAAGGGTCCCTCCCCCACGTTCCAAGGGGATTAACCTCCTTTTCCCACCCCCTTTTCCAAAGGGTTACCCCCCTTTTCCATGCCTTCTCCAAGAGGGTTACCGCCTTTTTTCCCCACTCAATTCACTGAAGGGTTACCCTAACCTGGCCCTCCCCCCCCTTCCACAAGGAGGGTAATCACCACACCCCATTCACCAAGGAGGGGTAATAACCACACCCCTTACATCCATTTTACCCACCTCCCCAAGGGGGTTACCCCCTTTTCACAAAGGATGTTTATCACCATTTTACCCCCTACCCCATTTCCCAAGGGGGTTACTTGCCTTTTCCTCCCCTTCAGTTGGTTGGTAACCACCCTTTCCCCTCCCTTCAGTAATGAGTAACCCCCTTTTCCCCCACCCTTCTTCAAGGGGGTTTCTCCTTCCCACTCCCCGACACCACATTGAAGTTACCATAATTGTAGAGAAAATGAATGTTACAAAAATTGCAAATAGCAGGAAATATAAATATGTGTTACATACTGCAGGACTGTTGTATATAGAAGAAATTGGCGATAAAACAATGTATTTGATGTAATGTCAAAAGCTGTAATGTAGAAACAGGGTTCTACTATATTATTTTCTTTGTGCCATGCTCTACAAGTGACAAAACAACTAAGAAAAAAAAATAGATATGTGTTTAACTGTAGTTACCGTATTTACGCACGTATAACACCCCTATTTTTTTACTAAAAACCAATGTTAATAAATGAGGAGGGTGTTGTTATACACGAGACAATTTGAATAAAAAAATTTTATATCTAAAAGAAGTTGTTATAACCTACTACAATAACTCTAGAGAATGAACACTGTTATGAATAACGCGTAGAACAATCCCTTTAAAATATATATTTTAAAATAACAAAATTCAGTACGTAACCCAAACATAACCGGTATTCATGTCGTAAACAAATATGGCGGCCGCCATGTTCCCCTTCAGTCGTTGTTTATTTAGGCAATATTTATTTACTCAGATCCTCTATTGGAATTGGATAGTGAGCACTTACAGAACAGAAGTGAACAGAAAAATTGGAAAACAATGAGTTATACTGCCTACATAATTACATTTGTGTTGATAAAATCACAACTCCCTCTCGCCACGCATTTGCATTGTGTACTGACGGTAAACTTTCTTGGAAACAGTTCTTTTACAGTTTTCTTCTGCATATCGCACGTCTTGTAATTCAAATGCTGCGGTGTAACTATTCCGTACTTTCATCGCTTTTTTATTACGGCCACATGTTTCGTAGCTATATTTGGCTTTCTGCCATACAAACAACACGCCGACGTCAGTGTTCCAACCAAAGAATATCTTCGCGGCAGATATTCCACTCTGCAATACGCTCATATGCAACGGCCGCAACTGCTGAAGAGTATGTAGCGAAGACACACCACTTGTACCCTAAGACTCGTTTTTCTATCTGAAAATGTTTTTGGAAAAATATTACTTAAAAATATTAACTTGGATGACTTTATTATTTTCTCCGATGTTCAATGGTCGACGTTAATTACTAGAAAGGAGTTCTTTTTTGCTGGGGCTGTTATAAACGAATATTTTATATTTTTAATTTATGAAAGTTAATATTGGGGAGGGTGTTATACACGAGCGGGTGTTATATTCGCGTGAATACGGTACTAGTTTCAAATTATATTGTATGATTTATGGGTTTTTCATTTTAAAATAAATGGGGCTCATGATGCAGAGAAAGAAAAATAATACTTGTCTATAAACCTTATATTCGAAAGCTGAAATAAAATAGTTTCCCTTAATTTTTGTATGTCAAGTGCTAAAATTTAATTAAAATGCAGCTGCACTTTCTTAAAATGTATTTACATAAATGTTGCAGGTACATCATAATAAAAGGGGCACGAAATCCAGCAAATTTCATGGTGAACCGGTAACAAAAAAATGTAAAATTTTCCACCAGACAGAATGTAATTCTGTACCTCAGAAGAAACTGAAAAAGAAAGTGTCTGTTTTGAAAAAAATCAAGTTTACCATTCCAAAGAAAATCCAATCAGCAAAGAAAAAGAAAAAAAAAAGAAAATCATATGTAACTTAGTTATTATTGGAAGCAAACAGTAAATAACACTTCATTCATGAAAAATAATTCTGAATTGCACTTTGTAGGCACCCTTGCAGCATCAATAACTGTACAAAATATAAACAAACGTGTGATTTCAGACTTTCTTTAGCACTCGACACACCCATTGTGGATACGTGCTAGTTCTCTCTTCTCTTAAACCTCTTCAGGAACGATGGTTGCTTGGAATTTCTGGCCATGTCTTACAACAGATACCACCAGAATATTTTCCTTTTCAAGGGCTTGATAAATGTCGCGGGCATCTTTCACTGGTTTTTCATTCAGGTGAGTTATAATATCTCCTGGTAGAATGCCTGCCCTGGAAAAAAAGAACATAAAGACTTTTTCTTGACAACTTTGCACAATACACACATTAAATTTGTAAACAAATATTTTTTACTACAAAAAGGTTCTTCTTAACCCTCCCTAACTGCATTAAAAAAGTTGTGCTCAAATTATGGTTTAAAAAGCCTATTTTCCAACGTTTATTTTATTTTTTATTTTTGAATACACTCAAAAAACCCATTTATAGCTCAACAGAGCAACAGGTATAGAGCATGTCGATATACAATACACACAGACATTTCTAGACCAACATTGCTATTTAAAAGTAGTACAAGTATTCAAAGGGCAATATGAATACTACAAGAATAACTTGGGACAACTGAACACTAAAATTCTAACATTCATAGGACAAGAATACAGGAACAATTTGGGACAACTCACCACTCAAAATGCTAATCACTTATGCAGTGAACAGGCAATACACATTATGCCTATTTTATTATTGAGTACACTTGAAGCACATATAAAGTATGTTGATACTTGTTTTTCATTTAGTAAAATGTGTATTTACAATCAACATGATAGAAGTTAATTTTTCCTTTCAATTAGTGAAGTTTCAATGTGAAGGACTTATTATCATTTAAAAATATAAATTAAAATATTATTCTGAACCTAATATAAGTACAATCTGTTCAGTTTAAAAACATTATGGCAAGGAGTACATAATCCAGTAGTTTTTCATGTCCTTTATAATGATATTTTACGAGTAAAATCTTACAGTGTACACTAGACCCCTGATTTTACGAACCCTGGATTTAACTAAGGTAACGATTTTACGAATACAATCTCAGGAACCCTCAGAAAATGACAAAAAAAATTGTAAGGAAATACAGAGATAAATGATTAAAAAAATATACCATATTTACCCATGTACTACCCGCCCCCATGTAGACCCGCACCCCATAAAATAAAACAATTCACTAAATGGCGTGGTACTGGCTTGACACATCTCAGCATGGCCCGGCGCTGCCTAGTTTGCTGGAGTTTGGCACATCCCAGAGGGCGACCATGGCGCCACGAGCTGTACACACGGTATGTCGGTACAGGGTGTGGCTGACAGTAATGCCGGTGTTGTGTCTAATAAGCTACAATCTTATGTTATATTGTATATACTTATATTTCCTTTGTAACAAATGCTTCCAGCAGTCTGTAATGTATGGTAAATCCCATTTTTCGAGGCCTCATTTTTCATCCAAAACCTTGATTTACGAGTATGACCCGCACCCCAACTTTTAAATTTGGTTTTTTTTTTTTTTTTTGGGAAAAAAGGTGCGGGTGGAACATGGATGAATACGGTAATATCTAATTCACTGCATTATAATATGAATAGTAGAGTTGCAGTTATTACTTGGTAAGTCACAATATTAAAAATAAAACAAAAGTATTGAAAATCTGTTTAAAAATGTGGCGCAGCGGCGCCGTCACCTGTGCCAAGCCAGCCGGTCTACTGTCTCTACCAAATACAATGTACATATTAGGATCTATATTGAGGTTGTACTATAGACACATAGTTCCAGCATACGCGTGTATGCTCTTTTAACTGTAGTACAGCCTTCTTCAAGGCTGTTTCTCAACGTCTTATATCTCTCTCACCTCGTGCCGAATGTGTATAAGGTTTTTACACTAATCCTATAAGTAATAGCGTGACATTATTTTTTCTTTATTCGGTTAACATCGTACATACTTAAAACAATTAACTTGGTGCATAATTTGCTTAAACAAAGCATTACTGCGTATCGTAAAACAAGTATTTCACAAGTGGGCACGATAATAGCGCTGTCTATCAGTCAACGTGTAGAAACATTTGTCTCCACTATGGGTATGTAAAACTTGGAAAATAAATAGACGTTCATGTATTACATATTCCCGGAACTCCTAATTAATTTTTACGTAATATACTGGCTGTGAAAGCGATTATTTGCACAACCATTTATACATGTAATCCTAGACGATTTTAGATAAGAATGTCACAAATTGGCATTTTTGGGACGTTGGTATATGCTACGGTGTCGCTATCTATGCACCATCTTGTGAATGTTCATACAGTTGCGCTATCTGTCCGCCATGCACGCTACTCATATCTACGTTCGTGTACAATTAGTTTCCGTAGTATCAAACATCAAGGGATTGTTTTGACGTTAAGTTATATAAAACTGCGCAGTGAATAAATACACCTGCTTTTTCTTTCTTACTTTGGGATAAATTACAAGGGCACTGTGCTAGTAATGAATGCCTACTTTTTCCATTAAACACTATGCAAATCGGGCTATTCGCTCGCGCGAAGGCACTCAGCAGCTCTGTTTTCTCATTTTTTTGGGGCCAAAGGTCGCTCATATCTACTGTTCAGTGGTGTTCTTTTGATCGTAAGATGTCTGCCTATTGATATAAATTTATATTTCAACTATCGCTGTCTTTATTTTTCCATTAAGTCTGGCTATTCGCTCAAGAGAAGACACTCAGAATTTCGGTTTTCTTATTTATTGGGGACAAGGGCCGGTCGTATCTACTGCTCAACAGTGTGACGTCTGGCTACTGATATCATTTTATGTTTATATTATTACATTAATTAATTTCCCACAAAACGCTACAGAAGCAGGGGCCCGACTAAGAGGCACTTTGCAGAAAAAAAGCTATTTTAAAATTTTATGTTTTTAGGTGGGGGGAGGGGGGGAGGGAGAAACAAAATAAGCAGCTATCAATTTTACAAACGTAGCGATTTTACGAATGCGATGAGAGGAACCGTAAGTATTCATAAAATCGGGGGTCTAGTGTACTTTAAAAATTACATTTTTGATAGTGGTGAAATTTTTAACAGCGGTTACCAGCACAGTCTTACTCTTTTACTGCAGGATGAAATTTTTTTTTAACTATGCCAAGATAGCGTAAAACATAAAATTTTTTTTTGTAAACAGTTAAATTTTTTGTTATTTTCAACTGAGTAAGCCATGTAACTAAGGCCTACAGAGTAATTTTTTTTGGGGTTCGACTTAAGTCGAAAAATGCAAGTTAGCGATATTTTGTGTACTCAACTTTAGTCGAACATCACAGTAAACGAGTTAAGCACTCAAGATAGTGACATAAGGTGAAAATGGAGCAACAATGAAATGTAAGGGCAGAGGAAACTGGTACACTAAAGAAAGAAAAATTCAATGGCCAACTACAATCACTGACTACCACTGACCGACAGCAATTACTGCGATACCTTGTACGTAAAAATCTGTAAACTCAGATCAGTGTGCTGCAAGGACAAGTGGTCTCACCACATACGCTCGACCTCTGCATTTGTGGTGTGTTACACCTCTTTGGACATTGACTACTTATAGCTACTATTGTTCTTGAAGTACAGTAAATTCCAGATTTAATAATAATTAAAAATTCTAAGATTTTAAAATAAGCTTACAATAGCTTTTTTTTTTAATCAAAAGCAACCAATTTTAACACTTAACTGTTAGGACAAAAATTATTTCCAAGTATTTTTTCTCCATAAATCTTGTACTTATGTTTATCATAAATGCAAAAGAAGCTTATGAGTTAACTTGCTGCCTGAATGCATGGACAGGTGTGAATTCCCATTCATATCCTTGTTATTTATATCATAAATGTGACCTAAATTTAACTTCTGTTTTTAGTGTACATTATGTTTTTCTTAAATATTGCATCACTCTGCATACACACTATTTTGCATGTGCAATACATTTATGAAAGTTATAAAAAATTAATTTTTGGGCCTGCTCTGAATATGCAGATACTTTTACTATATCTTAATATTTATTTTGCTATCTACCTGCTAAGCTATACTCAGAACTGTAACAGACAATTGTCATAAAGGCACAACAGTCACTGTACTCTTATTCCATTAAAGGAAAAGAAATGGGCAGCATAGATTTACGAGGTTCTTGGTTTAGCAGTAAGAATATAAACACGTATGTTGCCAAATACTGTGGAAAAAATGGCGTAAACTACATGAAAATTAGTGGAATAGAAATCTCAGAATTTGAAAAGATTTAGCAAATTTCTTTAAAACAGTGAATTGCCAAGCCACGGCCCCTGATTAAATACTGCCATCTATTATTTGCACTGACGCAGCGCAAGTTAAATGGTTCAGTATACAGTTCCAGTGCAGCCAGATGCAACGCAGGTGCAAATTGTGCGTTGCACCTATAAAAAGCGATATTTAATCGGCCCCAAGACTGGTTGTAGTCATGGTTTCACTGTTTGCTGCTATAAAATGCCAGCAATAACTTCTTTGGTGGAACATCCACCATCGTATTGGATTTTCAAACTTTGGTGGGATGAGCCCGCAAATGTGTCTGCCCAAAAAAAAAAAAAAAAACTGGGGTATGAGCAGAAAGGTAAGAATGGGGTATCTAAAGAAATACATTAAAAAAAAAAAAATTGTGAGTAGTGCATGCACTTGCAAAGGTTTCGGCAAAAAAAAATTGTTTTGGAGTAATGAGAAGGGGCGAAACGGAGTAAAAGAGCTCAACAGGACACAAAAAAAAAAATGGAAAAATTTTGGTGAGGTGTGTTAGTGTGTGTGCCCTCGCAAAGGTTTCTGCATAAAAAATATTTGGCAGTGTGGGTGCAAAACGAAATGGGTTGCCCTAACATTTAGTAAACAATTGTCTTTTCTAATGCTTCTAAAACTTACAGTTAATGTAATTTTTGCAATATTTTGCATTCTCAGTTTTATTTTTGGGAATATTATCTCATTAAATTGAAAACCCTATGACCGAAGTAACTGGTACCAGCTATTTTACAATAAATGAGTGAAATGTGTAATACGTTTATTACATGGTTTATATTTTGTTAAATACATGCTGTATTTATATATTTTTACTTTATTTATTGTTTCCGCATAGAGGATTTGTGCTCTCTCGACGAAAACCTCATTTTCTTATTAACCTCAGGAAAGACGCCACAGGTAAAACATACTTCAAACATAGGTTGTATTAAAACTTAGCAGAGTTTTCAAAAGTTTGTAACTTTCAGGGAAAACTGTGTATTATTTGTAACAGACACTACTCTACAATAAAATCATCCCTTTCAGGTATAAGTGCATAAGATAGACATTATGTACACTGTCTCCAACACTTATATTTAATAACAGATAGCACAAAAAAAAGGTTGTGTTTGACTGAAAATTTATTATGGAACAGTAGTACTATGTTCTAAAATGGCATATTTAGGTTTGTTGTGGTTATTTTTATTTTTAAAAGAGCTCATATAATCACATGTGCATGCTCATGCTTACACACATCCATATGCTGCTCACAAAATGGTAAACCAGATATAAAAGAATGGTGAAAGAAAATTTTCAATTTTTTATCTCGAAAACAAGGAAAAGCCTGAATTTTCATAACCAAATATATTGTTTTATAAGGCAGAAAGCTGAGAAAATTGTGAAATTCATGGCATAATGACAGTATATATGGTGTACATTAACATAGATTATAAATTTTAAACATTAAAATTTTTACACTCCTGATGTACAAATTCGTAAAACAGAATGAACAGTTACACAACAATCATTACTACTTACTTGTGTGCTGGAGATCCTACAACTACCCTCCACATCATCATGCCATGAGTGACATCTCCACTCGAAATACGACTTCTAGACTGCAGCTCTCCAATTATTTGTGGAGTCAAAGTCATCATTGTGACACCAATGTAACGCCGTCTTTGACTCAGAGAAAGATCAACAGTTCCTGTAATGTTACAGCTTTCAAGTATGAAACATATACTTGCTCGCAAAGAAAGACAGCTACGATACAATTTACAAAATGTCCATAGAGCTGAGACATTAACAAAATTTATGACAACTGCTTGTACATGTTATTTTACAGTGATTTTATGTTAACATTACATATTCAAAATAGAGAAACCCAAGTACTCACATGGTACCGTGGGGCTTAATAGTGACACACAACAGAAGCATGTTTCACGATGTTTCGCCACAAAGATGGCTTCCTTGGGTGAAGAGTAGACCGGTCTACTCTTCGCCCGAGTAAGCCATCTTTGTGGCGAAACACACTTCCGTGTAAAATGTGTGACATCCTTCCGTTGTGTGTCACTATTAAGACCAATGATACCTTGTAAGTATTTGGGTTCCTCTATTTTGATTATGTAATTAGTTGCCTAGCGGCCTCTGGCCTTTTGTCACTCACAATAAATCATTGTACATTAACATACTGAACAGTTATAACATATGTTATTAAAATAACAACCAGACAGACAGTATGGTGAATGAATAAAACGGGATAGATAAACTACACATACAACTACAGATAAATATAAATGTGAAAGTATGTTTGCTGGTTTGATGGTGTGTTCTATTACAGATCTACACGATTTTTGGCATAGAGTAGAACTGGGCTGATCACCAACTTTACAGATCATGCCGATCATTTGTTGCGATAAACGATAAGTAGACTAGAGCTTCTCCAGTACCTCTATATAAAATTAAACTTTTCATAATATAAATAAAATAAAAGGAATCATGGTACTAGTTGCTCAGATAAGCAACGCCACTAGATTAAATTAAAAATTTCAATATGTATATATTGTTACAATATTTGCGTGACCCTTTTGCTTTGGCTTTTTTGTGAGATGTAGGTTTTATTGATTTCAAATAAAACAGTTGAATTTAATTAATTATTTACTAACAATCAAAATGCACACACAACAATCTCAACAGTTCACCGATTACAATTGATTACACTTTCTACAACAACCATGTTGAAAGCACAGTCTCATAGGTGGTGGTGAGTCTCACACTGCTGCATAGCACCCCGAGTGCACCACTACCTACACTCTTTTGCTGGCACCACCTCGGGTAGGGGAAAGTTTTCAGTCGTTGTAACTTTGTTGCTTTGCTGCGACTGGCATGTCACATAAGCGACCATGCCTAAATGTAACAGGGCTGGGCCAACAACAGCAGCAAGCTGTTCCCACATCATCGATACCTACGGCCCCTTGTGTGACCATCTGTTACCCTACACCCGTACCTTAAGCTCCTGCAGATTAAAAGCATCTGTAACCAGAGATAATTAAATATTTACTTATCTTTGTCTGAAACCTGTCATACGTTACTATAATTATTGCCACTGAATCCAAATTGATTTATTTTATATTCTGCTACGACAAAAATCAGTGCATGAGAGCAAAGGAATGAATGCATAATTTTCTGCATGCGGACTAAGGAATAAATAAAGATAGTACTTTCTTTTAATTAATTAGAATTCAGTGGGGAATGAATGTTAATATTTATAGAAATTCCTCAGAATATTTGTATTACTTTTGGCATTTAAATATACAGTAGAAACAGCTAACAGTGGACTAAACATTTCATTGAAATACTTTACAGTCTGTATGAGCTTGTTTCATTAGACCGGCCAAGCTTTCCTACGTCACTACCATGCAACAATATACTTGATTTAAATTTATTTTGTGCTCAGTTCACATTGTGCAACTTTTTTTTGCAATGCTTTCATTATTTTACACAGTAGTACTTAGCATTCTGATGAAAATTGAAGATTATTATGTCACTTACATAAAAATGTGTCCCCACACTTCTTTCTCATATTCCTGAACCCTGTGCATCTCCGCATGATTCTAAATTTTTTTACCACAGAAAATAATCTCAGCTGTTCCCTCTATATAATGTTATACTATCTGTCCAGAAAACTACTGTGTTTTGTTTTCTCTCATCGTTGTGTTCCTTGTTTTTCTGTTCATGCCTGATATCTACTGTGTTTTTGTTTCGTCTCATCGTTGTGTCACATGTTGTCTGTTCGTGTCTGATATAATACTGGTTTTGTTTCGTCTCATTGGTGTGTCATAATTTATTTTTATTTTGTGGGTCATTGTCTACATTTTTCTGTTCGTCACTTTGCCAAAGCAGACCTCAAACCTGGGTTGTCTGCCTTGGTGGTGTCTTTGGTTTTCTTTCGATTTTCATTTTATTTTCTGATCTGCTGAACATTTTGATACAGCCTGTATATTATCAAAGAAACATAGGTGATTTACATGCTGGCCCTGCGCCACGCTACAGTACAACTCTGCAGATCAGTCGAGCTGCACTGCGAATGGATTTCTCTACGGTAGACCTAAAGCTATTTTGCCTGTTAAGGATAAACAGACTAAAGGAGAGATAGTGTTGTGTTGGAAGCATATTGCATCATACTAAGTGACATCAGGGAATCCCAGCTACACTTAGCTCCTGTGACACTTGAGCACACTGCTGCTACCTAGCGGGAATAATGTAAAACTTGAACGTTGTTCTTGACAAGATGGAGGACGATGACAATTTTTAGAATTGGACTGCGTGAACTCGGGGACGGCCCAGCGATTTGCCTTTGCACAGACAACCCAATGATTAGGCCACAATTGTGTCATGGCTTTTCTCGGAATTGCCACGCTCAGTGTTTAGAGACGAGGCATTTAAATGGAAAGGTGAACCGCCATAACGTGTGAATGTGGGGTACAGAACAACCACATGAAGTTGTGCAACACGAGAGGAACTCTCCAAAATTTAATGTGTTTTGTGCAATTTCATGAGAAAAGGTGTATGGTCCATTTTTTTTTTTTTTTTGCTGAGAACACAGTTACAGGAATAACATATCTCAATATGTTTGAGAACTTTTTTTTTCTCACAGTTGGAGACTGATTTGAACGACTTGATTTACCCACAGGATGGGGCACCTACCACACCGGCATCAGGAAGTGCGGGTATGTTTAAGGTCACCGGACCTGACTGTATGTGATTTTTCTTGTGGGGGTTTATTAAGGAATCTGTTTATGTGCCTCCTTTACCAGTGACAATGAATGAACTGAGACATCGCATAACAGCAGCTGTGGAAGCAGTAATTCAAGACTTGCTCGCTTCAGGTGTGGAACCAATTTGAATACCGCCTTGACATATGCCGTGCATCTCAAGAGGGGCATATGGAACATCTATGAAAAAAAAACTCTGTATCCCTTTCAGCAAAAATAACACTAGTATATGATTATTAGTTTTGAAATATAGAAGTGCCAAATCGGATGAATCTTATTGATACATCCTGTATTTTGTTGTCAGTTTAATATAGGCCTCATGGTCTTTCCAACAATGGTATCTGAGTCTTGAAAGTTTAAAAGTAACCTTATTTCTTAAGAGTAAGCAGGCCAGTGAATATTTGTTAAGATTTAAAAGTGTTTATGTTCAATTATTGTGACATTACTTTCCATGCAGAATAAAATACATTTAGCTTTGTAATTTGAAACCTATTCTGTTCCCAACAACGAGTAGAGCAGTTTTCTGAACAATGTTAATATGCTTGATTTATGTTTAGGTAATCATAATTGGCCTTAATTTTACTATTGTCTTGCTAACATTAATGTATCTACGAATTGCATTTAATGAAACTTTACATTTACTGTTAAAGTTTTAAGTGTACGAATGCCAGAGAAACAAGCTAAATTTAGGCTTTCAAGGAAGCTTGTTGTCATTGTATTTTAGTGCAAAATCAGCCTATAAAAACAACAAGAAAATAGCACCATGATTTGATGTAACCGACAGAACACTGCTTCTGATTGGCTTAGAAAATTTTAATTTAATATTTTCCTTTAGTTAGCAACAGAATTATTACTAAATATAAACGTGTAAAATTTTTATGAAAACTAAACTGTTCTTGCTTTAAATTAATTACAAATGTTACAACTTTTAAATATGGTTTAAAATTCATGTAATGGCCGTAGGGTGGCACCACTGATGGGCAACACCAGTAGCTTGCCCACAAATTTAGCTTTGTTGTTGCTAAGATGTAAGCAGAGACGGGTGTGCAGCAGTGTCGGGAAGATGGAGAAAAATGGACCAGGTACTACTGGTTAAGTGACGAGAGCACTGCGTGCTAGGACAATAGTTAATATTTCCTTCTTGGTTATTACACTGATTTGAGTCTGGGATATAAGACTTATTTGAAATACGTAACTTTCACGGTGATCACCACTTTATTTGTATTAAATGTAAAGTTTGCCATTTGATACAGCTCATTTGAGGGTGCCCCTGCAGTCAGTTCCAACAGTATAACTTCATCACTGTGTCTCAAATTTGAATAAATCTCAAATTTATTAAGCGATTTGCCATCTTTTTCTTCCTTGCCTTATTGGATTGCTGTAGGAACCCATGTAGTTTATAATGTTTCAGGAACCCCTGAGACACTGAGCTAGCTGTGGACTGTGGCAGTAAGATTAGACACGCCACAATATTGCAGCCCTATGCTTGGATTCCTCTATATTGACCATGTCATCTCTTGGAGCTAAATGTATTTTCTAGTTGCCGTCTTGATTGGACATTGAAAATGAAATGAGCACAAAAATTATGGTGCATATTTACTACATTCAGATTGCTTATTTATACCAATTATTTACAGTTTGCACACAAATCACTAGTTACTCACAGAATTCTGGTTATTCAAAAAGTCACGGGTTATTCACGGATTAACTATGCTGATTACTCAATCTGGGTTTCGCTCTGCGTGTGGCACTAACAGAATTAATCTGAGACAGGATCATATCCGTGGTTGTCACTTCTAGAATTAGAGCAGGTCTCACCTGGATTCGAACTGAACAAACATAATCCATTCGGATTCAGGGTAGTGATGGCGCCATTAGATACTCTTGACTTTGGGTAAGGAATTATCACAAAACGTTGGGTGGAGGTAAGGATTCACTGCTGGTGAATAAAGGAGAGGTATCACAGATGGCACCTTTCAGACATCAACCATCTGAGATAAGACTGTTTGTGTGTTGGGCTGGGTCACCTTTAGGCCATCAACACCAGCGTGTAAGTAAGGAGAGTAGATTTGGGTTAGGGTGAACTGTGGGCACCTTTCAAACATCAACCACCAGCATGGAGTTGAGAGTGAAAAGTACTTTTAGAACATCAACCATTCTGAATATGAAGTCAAGGGAGACCTGGAGGTTAGGCCAATTCCCTGACCATTGACTAACAAGGGGCTGGAGTCCTCCTTATATACCCAAACTTTAGGGAGGTCAGGCAGAGTGTGTGGTCTCCCGAAGGGGTAGTGACTATGGGATTCCAAAAGTGAGGCTTTCTGCAGGAGCAGGGTGGCCAACTACAATGTTTACAATTTCACAACGTGGGTGCTTGAAAATTACCAAGTACGTACACTAAAATTTCTCAGCTAATCTACTTGATGCCTGAAGTTACAACAAAAAAAAAAAGGGCATATACAACAATATTAATTACCACAAAAAACATATTGCAATTATATTTTATATAAGTTACTGAACCAACAGCACTTATAGTGCGAAGCTGTTGTTTGTTTACAATACAAGTGTGTGCAAAACATCCTATACTCTTTCCACTCTAAGGTTGCAGCAGAAATAAAAATTGCTAACGAAATAAATCAAAGCTATTTAATTTTATCTTGATTATACATATGGTGATTGTGTCGTAACATAGTTACCTTGTATTTGTCAATATTTCAAATTAAATTTATGCTGCGCAAAAATGTTGTTGTCATTCACTTGATTGAATTAGCTGCAACCTTAGAATGGATAGAGTATATAACAATCTTGATAGAACAGTAAGATGTAAAACATAAAATTGTGGTATCAAGCAGTTGTGGTAAATAAATATTCTACCATATAGTCAAAGTAAAAGGCACACGCAATCTTCAGCCGAAAGTAACGGGGTTAATAAAATACTATGGTGCAGCTGAAATGTGTAAAATGTTTATTATCATGTAAATAAGAGGTATTTTCAGTGGCACAGCCCTGAAGCAGCCAGTTATATTGCTTACTATTGAGCAGCCATGCTGTGCTGCAGTGCTGTAGTAGTTTTGACAGCGAGGTCATTAGGTCGGCCATAGCCGTCGTTAAGGAATCATCCCAGTATTCGCCTGGAATGATTTCGGAAAACCATGGAAAACTGAAACAAGGATAGTCGGAGCTGGGGATTGAACCTTGGTCTTCCCGAATGTGAGTGTGTCATAATGGTCTCGGCTAGGAAATTCCTAGCAGAGTTGTAGCAGTTACAGCGAGAAAATGCCTAGCCAAGTTTGATGTAAGTAGACAACTTTTTTGTTTTGACACTGCAACATAATAACGTAAATAACAGAACTTAATTCTTTAAACTGACTACTATACTGTATACAATATAGTCAGTCTAATATTCTTAAATGTGTCAAAACTTGTGACAAAATGGACAACGACATGAATTCCTGTAAATCTCATTGCTGTTTGTGCAATATTTTCTTTAATAAACTCTTTATGTCGATCATGAAGCATGGAAGTTTCGTAATTTTATATTAGTATGGAGTTTCCTTTCAGAAAAATAACAAAAAATATTAGAAATGTAGAAACCAGTGTTGCTAACGAATAGTAACACTTGTTCAGAAACATTTTGTAATATTCATAATAAGTGCAACGAAACATGTAAGAGCCTGCATATCACATGCATTTGAAATTGATCAATTATATTGTGCAACTTTCAAACAACAACTTTTTGAATGCCCGCATTGTATTGTGACACCATGTTGACCAAATAATGTCAACAGGGCGTAACAGAATGGTGGTAAAAACAAGGGGGCGACTGAAGTGTAAGAGAAGTATGTTTAACACAAAGCAAACAGTGGAAACTTGTAAAGGCACATACAATTTAAAGGCCATGCTCCTGTTTCGTTAACATGAAATATATATTGAATATCAAAACAGACCAAACACACAGCTCAAAAGAGCTGTTGCATGTAATGAATTATGACGTGACCACATAACGTCACGATTAAATGAACAAAATACACCACTCTGCAGATACAATATAATAATTCCAAAAATTACTGTGACGACAGTCTGTTTATATACGACGGTGAACCATTGAAGTGAGCTAAAATTGTTTAAGACACATACCTGGCACGTCCGATGCAGTTGATATGCACAACTTAAGTGTACATACGAATTATCCAGTATACGTCGTCCAAACCCCCAATAGAATAGGGCGTAATACTGCACAGCGACAATCTTCCTCTTTCAGCAGCGTAGCACACGGGAAATGACTTGCTTGGCCTAAACGTCCTAAATACATTTTGAGACCACCAGTGTAATCCCCAATTTACCATAGCTTCATTTCCGCACCTTTGCAACAGTAAGTTAGTAACACCGGGACAACTCCCGTAAGACACGCGGAAGTTTCTATCGCAATAGTACATTATTCATGACATAATGCATTTTACAATGCGGCACAAAACATGTTCATGTTCTGAACTGAAAATAATCACGACGTTTACAGTATTTGGCTGCGCAATGTGTGCCGAAAGTACAGGCACCGCAGCTCTCCTCCTTACAGTCAATCTGCAAGACAAAGCCATGTCGCGCTATATAACTCCCAGTAGCGAAAAGGCTTGTAAAATCCAATGCAATTCCCACACTTTAAATGTGACCTAATTATTCAGACCATACTGAATTGTCACAAAGCGAAGCAGTTTATGAACCGCGTAATTAACTGCACGGACTGCCCTCTGCGTATCCTATCTTGGGCTGTTAGTTAACACAACGTGTCATCAATCTTTTAGCTCTGCCTGGCTGGACATACAACTACCGCTCCACAGCTGCGCGGCTGGACTTCCACGGCGTCCGGTCATACACTCCCTTCACCTACACCTGTCTCTCTCTCTCCCCTCCCTACACGCCGGCGCACGCGCGCCTCTCCTTCGCACAACTTACCAGACGGGCTACCAAATTAAACCCAACCCGCAGACATCAGCGCATAGCCAGGCACATGTCAAAGACAATCTGCACATACATAGTTTCCAGAACACCAGAATTAACAAAATTATATTTAAACAGCTCACAAATTACAGGATACTGATTTCACAAACCAAAATGTGACACCACAGCCAGGTGGGTGTCACAGCCTCCCCACTAAAACACAGCTAGGGGACTAGAAAACAACAGCTCTTGAACCCTTTGACCTTTACCAGAAACCTTCGATGAGATATAATAAGTATAAAGCCACTTGCAAAAAAAAAAAAACTAAAAAATTACAAAAATCCCCTTAAAAAAATCAAAAACCCACCCTTATACAAAATTTTACCCCAAAAAGAAACAAACCAAATAACATTAAATGAAGAACATAGATAATGACTAAAAACAAAAGAAACACAGCTAATACTTATTAATGTCATCTCCACTACTGGCTCACATCAAGATCTAAATGAGGTACATAAGGCTTCAAGGCTGTAACGTGCGCGTTCTTCACAAGTACATTTCTATTTAATGCACCAAGATTAACGCTTACGGGAGTAGGAAAAGACATAATTTAATAAGGCCCATCAAACCCCATAGACAGCTTACTTGAAATGTACTCAGCCTTTTTACCTAAAAACTATGGAGTAAAAAGGCTGAATAAACCCAAAACGTGTTACGTTTTACTGAAACATTTCTAAATGCATAGGAAATTATTTCTGTTTGCAATACTGCGACACCCACCAGGCTGTGGTGTCACATTTTCGTTTGTGAAATCAGTATCCTGTAATTTGTGAGCTGTTTAAATATACTTCAGGATCACAGTCGTTAATATCACTGTAATGTACACTTATGACACTTTCCCAGAATTAAATTTGTTTTTTACGGTTGTTTTTAATCTCCAGCTTAGTTAGTTTATCTAAAATATTACACTTAAGAAAAATTTTACCTGAGTTATGGTTATTGTATGAGAAAAAATTGATGTTATACACAGGAAATGAAAATACCAGTATGAAAGCATTATGCTTTATGGAAAAATAATGTGACCAAAGAAAAGTGATGTTATATCCGGGAATGTTATAACAGGGTTCTACACACACACATGCACACACACACACAAACTGCTGAAACAGATTTTCAATATCTGCTTTCGTTCAAGCTTAAAAAAATTATTATCATAAAAACAGTAACAACGGTGGAGGATGGTCTCAAGCATATTGTGCATCATGCAAAAAGTAATATAATAGAAAAATATATAAATTTAAGAATACAAGCACTAAACTCCTTTTTTTCTATCCATACTCCTCTTGAGGAACTCTTTTGCATAATCAATTGGAATTGCAAATGAAATACCAGCGGTCACTTTCATAGAGTTAATACCAATTGCTTCTCCATCCAAATTGACCAGTGGTCCTCCTGAATTACCAAACTAAAAGGAAAACAAAATTACATCTTACACATGGTTAGGCTGTTACATATTTTGAAGACACTCAGCATCATTTGAGGAGTGGTGAGAGGGAAGAGGGGTGTAGGGAAAGGGGGAGAGGGAAGGGGGGAGAGGGAAGAGGGGTGGAAGGGAAGATGGGTGAGAGGGAAGAGTGGTGAGAGGGAAGAGGGCTAAGAGGAAAGAGCAGGAGTGGGAAGAGAGGGAAGAGGGGAAGTGGGAAGAGTGGTG